>PVJC01017943.1:0-31865 GCA_004026665.1 Murina feae
GATTCTAGAAATTTATAGAATTAGCATTTTTTAATTAAAAATATCTTTTATTGATTTTAGAGAGGAAGGGAGAGTAAAAGAGAGATAGAAACATCAGTAATGATAGAGGATCATTCATCACTTGCCTCCTGCAAGCTGCATACTAGGGGTTGAGCCCACAACTCAGGCATGTACCCTGATCGGGAATCGAACCGTGACCTTCTAGTTCATAGGTTGATGTTCAACCACTGAGCCATGCTGGCTGAGTTAGAATTCGAATTTTAAAACAGAAGAAACACAATGTGCCTAATTCTGTAAAAAAGATAGAATAAAAAGAAATTCTACTCAAGGCCTGCCTGGGATAGCCCAGTGTGGAGGAAAGAAAATTTCTTGAAAGAGCAGACACATCCTCATTAGGTCCCTGAAGGCACACATTTCCGAGCTAACAACAGCTGTTTTGGGGGTCAGGAACATGAGGGGGCTAATTCTCCAGATTAGAAAGATAAGAATGTCAGCAATGCACCTGGGGATGGCTACTAGGGTTCCAGGAACAGACACCTGCTTACCTCACTTTGTAGAAGCCAAGTCATTAGACAGACTCACATTCAGTCCATCACTGGCACTCAAAGGGGAAACATTTCTGACCCCTTATAATGCTAATGCTATTCTGGTATGCTTTGTTCTCTGGCACTGCTGGGCTCTTGGCTCAGACCCTACTGGTGCCCCCACCAGGGAGAGAAGTACTTTTCTGAGCTCCCTAATGTTTCCTTCAGGGAAGGCACACAAACCACTGGGTGTGGGCCTCATTATGCCAGTGGGTGGACACAGGGTCTCACTGTTGCCACCATTAATACCGGAGAGTTCTGCCTGCCAGGGACAGCAGGGCTAGGATGGCCTGGGGCCTCACTGTGCTGCTGCTGCAGGTGGACTGAGAGAACAGGCTTTTCTTGTTTTTTTTTATACTGTAATGATAATTATGATTATGATGTCTTTTGACAATGTGATGTAGGTTTCTCTGGCACCCAGTCCAGGGATGTATGGAAGATGAAAAGAAAATCCAAGGGATACATCACATTGTCTTTCCTCCAGTTTGGAAATCCCAGCCAGTCTGTCTTCATTTTTTAAACTTTCAGAGGCTGTTTTATCATGGTCTGTTGAATAATTTCTAGGGTGTTTAATTGAATTTTGAAGGAAGGAACAGAAAAAGATGGTATCTGTTTCATAATTAGAAGTTTTCCCTCCCCTCCTTCCCTTCCTCCCTCCCTCCCACCCCCCTCCCTCCCTCTTTTTCTCTCTTTGTCTGTTTTTCTTTCCTTGCTTTCTCTGTTTTTTTGATATTTTCTCTCACCAACCCCATCTCCCTCTTGCTTATTCTCAAGCTGGTGCACTTTTATTTTAAAGTAATTGATTTCTTCATTCATTCTGAAATATTTATTAACATATCCTAACTCCAGGCACTATGCTGTGTGTTGTTGACATAATGGTAAATGAAAGATACCTTGCTCTTCAAAGAGCAGATAGTGCAATTCTAAAATGTTTGTCTGGGTGTATTTGGGTGTGGCCCTCATTTAAACTGATAAGTAGAGTACACTATAAGACATTTCAATATATGGTCAGATATTTTCATAACTTTGAAGAGTATGTTCAATTAAGTCTTTGATTATTTTTCCCCCTTTAACTTGCTCTGATTTCTTTCTTAGGACAGTTTATAATTCTTAGGTTATATTTTATTTCTTTTGTCATTATATCTCTTCATATTTATTTGTGGGTCATACTTCAATTTCTGGTATGTTTACAATGTTAATTATTTTATTGCCTCCAGTGGAGATTTCAAGTCAGCTCTTCATGTTTAGTTTTTTTATAATTTCTTTCCTCATCAATGTTCATTTTTAATTCTCCCTTTTTATTTCTGAAAAAAATTGCTGTTTTCCCCCATATTGTTTATTTTGCAGCTACTTCCTAGAGTACTTATCTTCTTGTGATTATTGAAAAGTTTTAACAGCTTTCTAATTTTCTCTAATTTCTGCATTTATTGCTTTCCAACCATATACTGTTCTTTCCAGGATAGTTGTTTTTTTTTGTTCTCTGGTCATATATCACTGAATTAAAAGAACACCCATGTAGTTGTAATCCTATCACTTTATTAAAAGAACACCCATGTGGTTGTAATATAAAGGGCAAGGGAATAAAGTATGAGATGAAAGTGAGGGGTGGGTAGAAGCCAGACTATGCAAATTCCTATTCCTAAACTAAGTAAGGCTTTTGTCTTTCTTGAATGAGCAATGACCAGAGAATCATTTTAAGAAGAAAGTGTTCAGAACAATACACAGGAAGACCACTTACAGGAATATCTGGTAGAATCTTTGGATCTCCACAGAGGAGATGATTTGTGAACAGCCTCAAACATACTCAGAAGGTGGAATTCCAGGCCTTGAAATTATAGTGAATGTTAAAGGAAAAAAGAGAAAAGGGTATGAAAGATGGCTTTCAGATTTATGTTCTTTGAACCGAGATGGTTGAGAGTTCCTAACACTCACTCCAAAAACACTGGAAGAAGCTATGGTTTTGGGGAAAAGATCATGACTTGGTGAGTTTCAGGCATAGGTCTAATATCCAAGGGGCTATGTTAAGTAGACATTTGGGTATATAGAGAGATGCATGGGTTAGAGGTATAATTTTGTGAGTCATCTGATTACAGGAATAACATGCTGTAGGTATGATGAAACTGTCTATGGAGAGAGTATATTTAGAAGAAGACTTCAGTTTTCAGTATATAGTGGTGGAAAGAGAAAGTTGCACATGCAAAAGAATAACCAGAGAGACAGAGGAAAACCAGGGCAAGTATTGTATTATGGTAACCAAAGCATTAAGGATTTTCAAAAAGAGAAAATGATCAACAGTATTAATTTTGGTTAAGAAGTTAACTAAGAAGAACATTGAAAAAAGAAATGCCTGAAGGATTTAGCAAGTAGTAGCCAGAATTCTAAGATGGCCCCATGATCATCACTTTCTTGCCCCCACCAAGCGATCTAGCCCTATGTAATCCCTTTCTCTTGGATTAACAGGACCTGTGACTTACTTTTAGCCAACAGAATATGGAAACGGTGATGGTGTAGTTAAGGTTCCAAACCAGTTGACTGTGAATTAATCAAAAGTAAATGATCTTGAGTGAGCCTGGCTTAATCAGGTAAAATCCTTTAAAAGGACAGGGCCCTCCTTGAAGAGAGTCTCCTTGCTGGCTCCCTGGAGTGAGCAGTCATGTGGAGAAAGCAATGCAAACAAGGACTACAGGAGGCTCTAAAACCTAAAGGTGGCCTCCAGCTAGAAGTCAGCATAAAGCAGGGCTCCTGGTCATAAACTATAAGGAAAGAAGTTCTGCCAACAGCCTAAGTAAGTTTGAAAGTGGATTCTTCCTGAGTTGAGCTCCTGAGGAAACTTCAGCCAGGTATGACTCCCGAGGTAGGGAACCAGGCTAAGCCCTACCTGGGCTCCTGACACACAGAAACAGTGAGATAATTCATTAGTTTTTAGCCACCAAGTTTGTGGTAATTTGTTACACAGCAAGAGAAAACTAACACAACAACATAAAGAGATTGTCAGTGCTATGAATGAAAGCTATTTCAATATAGTGACTGGGGAGAAGCCTGATTGCATGGGTTTGGAGGAGTGAAATAAATGGAGTGAATGTGGATGACTTTAGGAAGGTTTGTCTGGGAATAGAGCAAGAATGTGGGAATGTAACTGAATGGGTGTGTGGTTTTGAGAACAATGTTTTTAATTTTGTTTTTTAATGGGAAATAACTTGAACATGTTTAAAAGTCTGTCTTTTTTAAGAAACAACTTATTTTTACTGAAAGTTTGCTTTGCTAGTTGCAGCATAGATATAATTCACATGAAATAATTGGTTAAGAACTTGTGTTGATTTAAAAATATTGTAAATGAGTATAAAGTATTGTGAAAGAAGGCAGTTTGAATCATGATACTTAGTAAAAAACCTTCTTGTGTGTACCATTTCTAAATGCAAGAGGGCTCTGCTTAAATCAGGAGGATCCCCTGTCTGAGTTAAATTCTATTCCCTTCTACTCTCACTAAAGGGGAGCCACTACCATTGCTATTTCTATAGTGACTTTCTAAGGTGACAGCTTTCCATGGGAGTTGACCAACAAGTCTTTGTTTATATTCTGTATTGAATATGTAGAATGACTAGGAAAGAACTATACCATTGTGTGAGACAGTTTATTATCTAACATGCTTTTTTATTGAACACTGCTTTAAGAATTTCAGCTTTATGTCATTTGTTGAAAACCTAGACTCCTTGCCATACATTATTGTTTCAAAAAATAATGGTAGTAATTTCTATGGATTTTAATTTCTGCAACCAGAAACATGGTTTATTATCTTCATACAGTTTGAAATAATAACAATAATAACAAGTATAGAGAAAATGAGGAAAGAAAAAAAACACTGCTATCCCAGGTTCTATACTAAGTAGTTAATATACATATCTCCCTAATTCCAAAAACAATCCTATAAGGGAGGGTCTATCATTTTTCTCATTTTTCAAATAAGTAAACTGAGTCTTAGATTAAAAAAAAATATGGAGGAGAGAACCAAGATGGCAGCATAGGTAAACGCCTGTACTTGCTGCCTCTTACAACCAAATCAAAATTACAACTAAAATACAGGACAACCATCATCCACAACTGCCTAAAAGCTGGCTGAATGGAAGTCCTACAATTAAAGAGGTAAAGAAGAAAGCACACTGAGACTGGTAGCAGGCATGGAGGCAGAAGAAGATGGATATGCCCTCACGTGTGCTGCTTTTTTAACTGGGAGGGAGATAGTGCCTGTGTAGGCCGCTCAGGAGGAGCAAGAGGTCCCAGCCCCACACCAGATGCCCAACAAAGGGTCCCAGAGCTGGGAAAAGAAATTCCTGTAACTGGCTGTAAAAGCCAGTGTGGATTGGGGCTCAGGGACACAGAAGTTGCTGGAGACCCAGATATTTCTCTTAAAAGGCCAGTGTATAAACCTAACTTACCAGGTCTCACTTCCTCTGAGCTCCAGCACCAGGGTGAGATTCTGGGGAACACAGACACATACAAGGAACTGGATTGTCTAGCATTGGGGCAGAAACTCGGGGGTGGCTTTCTCCCAGACAGAGGTGCTTATAGGGATCATTGCTCCTGTGCTGGGACCTCTTTGGTCTCAGGGCTGACTGGCAGGCATTTTTGCTTGTTCAGCTCTGGTGATTCCTTGAGACCCCTCTCCATCCAATTTGCAGCCCCACCCAACCTGTGTGCAGAGGTTTTTGCATATGAATGGCCTGTCCTTTCTCAGGTAAAATAAGCTGCAACTGGATTAGGGAGCCCCAATCCTATCAATAAAAGGCCCAAGACCCAGCACCAGCACCAGCCTGCCTTGCTTCACAGCTGAGCCTCTTCTGGGTCCTTCCAAACCCAATACAAAGAAGAGATATCTGCAGATCTCTCTGTAGCTCCTGCCAGGCAGCCCCAAGCAGTGACTGATTTTGCAGCTCCCTGGAGACCCAAGAGCCAGTGTACCCAGTGGTCAGTGTACACCAGGGGCAGAGTCAGTGAGCACCAAAGTCCCACATAAACAAGTACTGCTCCTAGCAGTGTCTCCTGCACAGTAGCTCTCCCACTTCAATTGCAGCTGGTCCCCACAGTAAATTGGCCTGGAGGTCCATTCCTCCCAGTGACACCAACAGCAATCAAGGTTCAACTACAACAAGATTGTGCACACAGCCCACATAGGGGTGCACCTAGAGTTCCCAGTTCAGGTGACTGGGGAGGCTGAGCCACTGGGCCATATAAGACACCTTTTACAGAAGGCCACTCTACCAACTTAAGGAGTCATAGAAGCTCTACTGAATACGTAGAAACAAACACAGGGAAGCAGCCAAATTGCAGAGATAGGGAGGCATATCGCAAATGAAAGAAATGGAAGAGAGCAGACTACTGGATATAGAGTTTAAAATCATGGTTATAAGGTTACTCAAGAATCTTCTAGAAACCTCCAAGGGATTTAGTGAGACTTTCATAGATCTTAGTGAGAATGCCAAAATAATGGAAAAGGACCAGTCAGAAATAAAGCATACACTGACTGAAATAAAAATAATGTACAGGGATTGAACAGTAGAGTAGAAGATTCCAAGAATCAAATCAATGATTTGAAATATGAGGAAGCAAAAACACCCAACCAGAAGAGAAAGAAAAATCCAAAAATATGAAGATAGTGTAAGGAGTCTCTGGGACAACTTCAAGTGTAACAACATCCAAATTATGGGAGTGCCAGAAGAAAAGAGAGAGCAAGATATTGAAAACCTAACTATATAATAGAGGAATATGCAAATTAGCCCAGACGCCATAACATCATGACAAAATAGCAGGGACCTGAGGCTGCATGGCACCTGGCCAGGACGAGAGACCTCAGGCCATGCCTCCCACCCCGCGGGACTTGACAGGGTTCCTAGGTTGCACCCTCTGCCCTGGTGCCGGGCCAGGGGACCTCAGGCCATGCCCCAGCCTGGTGAGGATTGATGGGGGACCTCAGGCCATGCCCCCCTCGGCCCAGTGCCAGGTCAGAGGACCTGAGGCTGCGCCCTCCCGCCCAGTGGGGCTTGATGGGGGACCTGAGACTGCACCCCCCATCCAGAGAGGCTTGACAGGTGTGGGGCCAGCTGGGTCTTGGGCCTCACCTATGGGGGTGGGGCTGGCCAGGTCTGGGTCTACTGGGTTTTTAAAGCATGTGCAGGTTGTGGACAAGGACTTGACTCTAGGTCCCACGGAGCACCCCAGACTCTGACAGGAGGGAGATTTTCATATACATTTTACTAATTTTCTTTCATCTCTGACACTTCAATTATAGAGAAAAAGCAAATAGCAGTATTAAAATATTTCCTCTAATTAATTCCCTTTTAATGTGCATGAATTTTGTGCACTGGGTCACTAGTTTGAAGAAATAATGACATAAAACTTCCCCTACCTAGTGAAAGAAATAGGCTTACAAGTCCAGGAAGCACAAAAAGTTCCAAACAAGAGGAACCCAAAGAGGACCACACCAAAACATATATATCATTGTAATGCCAAGGGCTAAAAAAAAGAGAGAATCTTAAAAGCAGCAAGAGAAAAGCAGTTAGTTATCTACAAGGGAATGGCCCTAGGACTTTCAGCTGATTTCTCAACAGAAACTATGCAGGCCAGAAGGGAATGGCAAGAAATATTCAAAGTTATGAATAGCAAGGACCTATAACCAGATTACTCTACCCAGAAAAGCTATTTAGAATTGAAAGTCAGATAAAGAGCTTCAAAGACAAGAAAAAGCTAAAGTTCACACCACCAAACCAGTATTATACACAATGCTGAAGGGTATTCTTTGAGAAGAGGAAGAAAAGAAAAAGATAAAAAAACATGAACCAAAAAATGACAACAAATACATATCTACCAACAATTGCATCTAAAATTCAAAATAAACAAATAAGAAATCTAATGAACAGAATAAATTGGTGAGTGAAATAGAATCAGAGGCATGGGAATGGAACAGACTAAGGATTCTCAGAAGGAAGGGGGAAGGCGGAGTCGGAGTTGGGAAAAGATTAAGCAAATATATACATAAAAGCCTTACCTATGGACACAGAAAATAGGGTGGGGAAGGCCTGGGGCAGGGGGCAGGAACTGGGTGAAGAGGGGCAGTAGGGGGGGCGGGGAAGAGGGACATCTGTAATAATCTCAACAATAAAGATGAAAGAAAAAAATACTGAGAGTCCTGTAGCTGTCACATTAAGTGCCACATACAGAGTAAACTCTACTGTGTGACTCTAAAGTTAATGTCTTAGTTCTAATATGATATGCTGCTTCTATTCTTAAAGAAGGCTTCTTTCTTAGGACTTCAATCCTGTCTTTTAACAGGACAAGAAATGTTCATTATATTAACAAGGGATACTTAAGACCTCTCTGGAAGATAACAATATTTTCTCATTTCTCATTATATCATTCCATGTTCTATAACATAATCAACCCAGTTGAGTTCCTACCGTGTTAGTTCAAAAATGGCATGACTGCCACAATCCAATTGATGAGGTCTTTCTTATTATAACACATGCATCAGTTATATTATGTACCTTATATTTGATAACAGTAAGACTTAACTCTGACATATGCCTATATTAACTCTGAAATATCTCTATAATCCTTAGCCTTTTGCATCCATGATGATTTAATATCATCTGTAGACAGTTATTTGACCCAGGCTAGTGGTTTTCAAACTTGTGCTTGCATGCAAATCTCATGTAGGGCTACCTTCAAATACACAGATTACTGGACCTGACTTTCAGAGGTTTTGAATCAGTAGATGTGGGTTGCAGCCCTTAAAATCTGCATTTCTAACAAGTTCCCAGATGCTGCTGCTGGTCTGGAGACCAGACTTTAAGAATGACTGGCCCATGCCAGGTTTCAAAAAAACTTTTTCTGTAAATAATCAGGTAAATATTTTTGACTTTGTGAGCCAGGTAGTCTGTCACAAGTACTGAACTCTTCCTTTGTAGCGCAAAAGCAGCCATACACAATATCTAAGTAAATAGGAAATGGCTGTGTTTCAATAAGATTTTATTTATAGAAACAGGTATCAGGCTAGATTTATTCAATAGACCAATTGATCAACCTCTGGCCTACACCAACTCAGTACAAGAGGCCTGAAAAATTACTTTGTATATGTTAAATAGTAACTCTATAAGAATCAATACAGATTTAATTACAAAAAGTCCTTCTAAAAAATGAAAGAAAATCTGCAGAACTACACCAGATACTAGTTGATTGTGATAAACTAGCATAAAGGAAAAACCCCAAGGCTTTCTTATGTACCCAATAAAAGATGCAAGACTCTACATCTTATAGTTTTTGTTTTAAGATACCCATGAACTCAATCTTCATTTTGAAATTTTGGTTTTAATTAGATATTGTTTCTAGTGTTAAAGCTAAATCTACTGACTAAAATAAAACTAACATTACATTGAAAGGTATAAACACCAACCAAATTAGGTTGTCCATTGACTTTATAATGAAACAGAACAAAGCAAAAACACTCAACTTGCCATGAATGTGCCAGATTTAGTGTACTTGGTCTTTACTTGGAACAGTGTACTTCAAACTAATTTAAAATGCCAGTGTAATCTTAAAAGTCTACTAAACTGTACATGCCAATGAACCCACTGCATTAGCTCTATCTTTATAAAATGTAAGTTCCTGAAAAAGGACAAAATTGAGATAAATGTTATAATGGAATGTGATTTACTTCCCTGAAAATAATTATATTAAAATACCATGTAGAAAGTTAGTACTAAGGGTCATTTTAGAAATTTAAAATGCAAATAACATGCCAATCATTTCAAAAAAATGCAGATGACTAAAAATATTTAAATTAAATCTCTCCTGACAAGTATATACACTAATATGCAATAATATGAAGATAGAATAAAAGGAGTTTATGGTGAGATACAAACATTCCATCTTCCAAAATATTTTCCTAAATGGGATTAAATCAAATGTTTTTCTCTGTTAAATGGATTTATATTTACCACTAGATATTTATTCTTTAGTCTAATGCAGTGGTTTTCATAGTCCTCAGGTTTTTTGTTGTTGTTTTTTTAATGTTGAAACAGCATTGTGGTCAATGGAAACTAGAGGACATTAATTTTAAACACATTTCAAAATGATTTTTAACTTCAAGACTCATGAGATACATTAATATTTATGACATGATTATCTAAGAAAGATGTGGTAGGTTGTGCAGCCTTTTCCAATCTCTTTGGAAACCCAATTATCAGTGCAGTATCTTAGCAATGGTCTTTTAGGGTCTGAATCCATGTACTGTATGGTAATATGTTTTAAAAAATAAATTCAATTTGATACAATAAATACTTATTAAGTACCTCTGTTTTTAAAAATTATTTAAAGGTTAACCCTTCAGTTTTACAATGAGACTCACCAAAATCTATCTTCAATATAGTTAATCACATTGAAATACTTACACTCCTCTTCGGGCCTCTTCCGGAGTGCTGCACGAACTTCTTTACAAGGACTTCTCTGATATTGTGGGGGATTCCTTCCCCTTAGTAGGCTCTCCATCCTATAAAAAAGAATCAAAAGAGTATATTAATACAGAAATCTTGATAAATTTTGAGAAGATAAATGGTTTAACTCAAGAGTCAAGACTTCAAGTATCTACAGAGGCCTGTTAGACAACATCATTGAGTATGTAGCAAGGAATAATATAATAGGGAGTGGCAGAGACTGTGGTAAACTGAAAAGCGCTTGACTTTTCCAAGACATTCCAATTTATGTAACAATACCATGTAGACACTCATATGAACATTCTCAGATTAGAGACTGATATGGACTGAATGTTTGTGCCCCCAATCCCAAATTCACATTAAACCCCTCAGCCCCAATGTGATGGTATTTGGAGGTGGGATCATTGGGAGATAATTAAGTTTAGATGGACATCATGATGGAATTAGTGTTCTCAGAGGAACAGAAAGAGAAGCCAGAGGTTGGCCTCTCTCTCTCTCTCTCTCTCTCTCTCTCTCTCTCTCTCTCTCTCTCTCTCTCTCTCTCTCCCTCTCCCTCTCCCTCTCCCTCTCCCTCTCCCTCTCCTTCTTTCTTCTTCTATCATGAGGAGGTAGTCATCTGCAAATCAGGAAGTCTCTCATGAGGAAATTAATCTGCTGGAACCTTGATTTCAGGTATCTCAGATTCCATAACTGAGAGAAATAAATTTCTATGGTATAAGCTACCCAGTATGTGGCATTTTGTTATAACAGTCCAGATGACTAAGGCAGAGACCAATTGACTAGAGTGATTACTTGTATAGAAAAATAAATTTATCAAAAATAGGTATTTATCAAATTGGACAATTGGTAAATTTATCAAATTGGACAAAAAAGAACATATCTCTCACCAACATTTGGAATATCAGTTTTAAGAGAGGAATTGTTGCTTTTCTTTCATGATAATGGCTAAATTGGGAGGGGTTTTCTAATTCTAATAATTGTGACTTCTTGAAAAAGTCAGTTAATATAAAGTGTTCTTCTCAGTTATAGGTGACATAGCAATGCTGGAATCCAGAATATAATAATAACTGCATCAGATGCACCTTGAATTAGCATATTTAACAACATATACTTTGTGATCATTAAATAAACTTTGTAGTTTTGTTCTACTAATGTATACTCATTTTAATAAAAGTAAAAAACTACTGAGTGTTCCGGATTTGAAAATTCAGAACAAAAACCATATTTATTTGTCATTTTGAAAATATAAGTATAGATTCTTAACATCTACCTAATTATTGTAATGGAATATCACTGCATTTGATAACTGTGCTGGTTGATAGCATGCATGCATTTGAAAACCACATAGTTGTTATGGGTAATGGTGATGGTGGATATTCTAGGATAGTAGTAGAGATGATTATGTTTCTGGTATCCAGAGAGGAAAATTAGGACAGGATGATCCCATAAAAGCATTATGTAAATAGTGTAAAATATGATCTGAATAACCTTTTGTACTGTAACATAACACTATTTCTTTGGAAAACTGTCACTGGTTCTTAAAAAACACTTTTTCAAATATACTTCCTGAAATCAGTCCATTTATATGTAGAAGATGCTGTATGTGTTTTTTTTAGTGTGTGTGTGTTCATGCTTTTGCATATGCAGTTCAAGAAAATGTTTCTCAATGTGCAATGATAACTTGAACCTTAGTTTCATTTGAAGCTCATTTCAAGTGAAAAGAAAGTTATTTCTCTCAATGTTATAATAATACAATAATGTGAAACCAAGTGAAAACTTGAATTGTTTATGATATAATTTGCTATAACACTATATTTGGGGAGGAAATTAAGTTTCCAGGCCTGTCCTTGCAGTTTCACCAGAAGGCTTAGCTATATAAACTATACTATATAAATGTTCTAGTTTTTGACTCTTTTTAAAAAAAATATTGATTTTTTACAGAGAGGAAGAGAGAGGGATAGAGAGTTAGAAACATCAATGAGAGAGAAATATTGATCAGCTGCCTCCTGCACACCCCCCACTGGGGATGTGCCCGCAACCAAGGTACATGCCCTTGACTGGAATCGAACCTGGGATGCTTGAGTCCTCAGGCTGATGCTCTATCCACTGAGCCAAACCAGCTAGAGCTAGTTTTTGACTCCTGAATTAATTCACTGTATAGTTTTGACTACATTTCAGCAAATAACAAATTTCCATGATAAGCCAATAAGAACTTAAGTGAACTAATAATTATTCACTAATATTTATAAGCTCAAAATCATAAAAGGCAGCAAACATGACCTGCACATGCAAATGTCTATATACAATTGTGATGTAAATTTAGAAACCAATTTTACTCATCATGACTACACTCTGATGAAGAATGGTAACATATTATCCTGGTTGGGAATCTATGTAAACCACTCTCTTGGATGAGCTATTCTTTTTCCTTTTATATCTCTGACAATTAGTATGTGAAAACAAAAGTGATCTAGTTAATGTCCATGTAACTATGTTTGAGGACAAGTCAGAATAATGCGATACAAGTTATAAAGTACTAATAGGGCTTCAGAACAATTTCATTATGTGTGATATTGGCAGCAAAGATCCCCAACGCAATTCCCCAGATGCTCAAAGGTTGCTCTCTGGAATGCTCACAAGCAGATGTACAGATACGCAATGTTAGACATGGAGCACAACCTAAGTGGGCCTAGGGTCTATAATAAGACAACCAGGTTCAAATTCTAATTCTGTTTTTAAAGAACGAGTTCAGGAAAAAATATGTGCTGTGTGCCTTAGTTTTCTCATAAGTAAATGGGGATAACAGCCACCTTATAGGATTGTTGTGAAGACTAAATATGTTAATACATGGACTGGCTGGTGGGCTCAGTGGTTGAGCATTGACTCATGGACCAAGAGGACTCTGATTCCCAGTCAGGGAACATGCCTGGGTTGTGGGCTTGATACCTACTAGTGGGTGTGCAGGAGGCAACAGATCAATATGATATTCTCTCTCATCGATGTTTCTATCTTTCCATCTTCCATCCTCTCTTTCTAAAATCAATAAAAACATTTTTAAAAAATGTTAATATGTGTAAAATGATTTACATGTGTCTGTCACAATTCAAGAGCTCAGCACATGTTGCTATTATTAATGAGAATTATCCCACATAAAAATAAAATAAGGTACTAAAATTTTAAATGTATATTTTGTTAAGAACATGAAAATTAGGCTTTATTTAATAAAGAGTTATAATGAATAATCACTGAATCATGGAAATAATTCCACTAGGAGACTGAACAGTTGAAATTCCACTATGCAATGCATAATTTACTTACGATGAAGCTCTTATTAAACATAATATCTATGTTAACATATACTTATACAGATAGCATAGATATATTATAAATATAGAAAGGATATTACACAAATATATATATATGTATGTTGATCTGGTAATTACATGTTGACTTTTGATCATTTAGCTATTTTCACTGAAGTATTTGCTTCTATCCATGACATTTTACATTTTTGAGAATCACCAAAATGAAAACAAGGGTCAAAAAAACTCACTATAAATTATATATACCACATACTAATAGAGGAAAACATTTTAAATCAGCATTACATGTCCTTTTTCTCTGGAATGCTAAATGTTATGCCCAGTAGAAAACGCCTTGACTCAAATTAAAAGTTTTACAGAGCAATGTTTATGTCTAAACTATTATATAACTGTGGGACTTCCATCTTCCTGAGACTACATGTCCAGCTGCTTGAACCCTTCTACTGGCATCATCTATGATGCACAGTTTGCATTAAATGGTCAGACACCAAGTCTTGGAGCACAGTCAGGACACCGCAAAGGAGCTATTCCAGCTACTCTCAAGTTTGGCAAGACATCAGCAGGAGTGTGTTAACAGTTCCAGCAAGGAGAGATTAAGCGTGATGACCACAGGCAAAACAGATGCTCTAACTGCTCATTGAAGAGCTCTGAAAAGTGCAGCCTACATATCAACTGCTGGGGAGAAATAGAGGCAGTCAGAATGATATTAAAAAAGCATGAAAAACAGATTATGAATACAGGTGTCCAGAACTTTCTGAATTGAGTTAGTTCACAAAAATCACCTGAGGACCATTAAACAAATACAGATCCCACCATTTCCAACACTAAAAATTTTCATTCAGGAGTTTGGGATCAGGTCAAGGTAGATGTATTTTTTAACATTAATCAAGTGTGTCTAATATAGCCTTACACTGACATTTGGAACCCATGTAAATAAAGCTTATACACTTGCAGATGTAGGAGAGGGAAGTTCAATGAATACACTCCAGGAGATGGTCATATGCTGATACAGAGATGAGGTGAGAATCTGGGTTGGAGACTGCAGTTAGAACAGGTATTATCTAATCTGATAAAAGAGCAATATGCAAATTGACCCTCACTCTGTTACACCTAAGCCATGCCCACCAGCCAAGCCATGCCCACCATCCATGCAATCAGAGCAGCTGTATGCAAATTAACCCAGCCAAGATGGTAGCTGGCAGTCATGGAGCTAGAGCAAACAGGAGGCTTCCATTGCACCAGCAATGGAGGAAACTGCCTGCCTAGGCTGGCTGGGCCTCTGCTCAAGGCAACAATGTTTCAATTATAGAAGCCACAGATCTGAAGCAAATAGGAGGCTTCGTTGCCTGCCTAGGCCTCTGCTAAAGGCAACAAAGTTTCAATTATAGAAGATAAATAAATCCCAGAAACCTGATTCCAGCCAGCCTCGCTGGGACGTTGGATCAATGGGAGCTGTGGGCAGCCTGAAAATGGCCCTCAGCCCCTCGCCCAGGCTGGCCACACCTGCAGGGGGTGAGGGTCCCCACTGGAGGGTTTGGCCAGCCTGAAAACAGCCATCAGCCCCTCATCCAGGCTGGCCAGGCATGCCAGCAGGTAGACATCCCCCGAGGGGTCCCAGACTGTGAGAGGGCACAGGCCAGACTGAGGGACACCCCTGAGTGCACAAATTTTTGTGCACCAGGCCCCTAGTAAAAAATAAAAAGAGTAGCCAGAATGGTATAGTTAAAGGCTTGTCAAATTGCCTGGAGGTCAACCAGATGAACCCGAAGGCTGCCCATTTAGAAGGTTGATAATCTCAACAGTGAAATACTTTCCTTCAGTAAGGTTTGGTAGACAGTGGGAAAAGAGAACAAATTGGATTGATGTAGAATTATGAATTGGGTTGAGGATGAATTAAGAAAATAAAGCTTAGGTGAAAATATTGTTGAAATGGATTTATAATAGATGGAGAAGGAAGAGAGAGAATGACAGAGTCAGTAGGACACAGGGAGTTGGATTAAAAGAATAAACATATCAGATATAAGTAGTATTTCTAAAATGTCTATTATGTGACAGTTGCTATGCTAGGTTCTTTATATATATACTAGTGTCCCAGGGCATGGATTTGTACACATTGAAGGGAAATTAAATAGAAGAAAGATTCTATGGTAATTATGTTACGGCAAAAAATTACATGTCAAAATAGTATATAATATAGTATTATAAAATTAAAACATGTATTTAGTTGGTGCCAGCAAGAACTTTATATGTACCACACATGTACAAGTCAACGTTTATTTTTAAATTGCCAGTGAGCATCATATGTACCTGCTGGTTGGTTGGTTGGTCAGATGGTCAGACTGTCCAATGGACGTATGGTCAGTCACTTAGCTTTTTTTTATATACACTGAGTGGCCAGATTATTATGACCACCTGATGTTTGTAGGCAAATTAGCTATAATTTCGTGCTGAAGTAGCTAGAGGAGCAGATCATTATAAACAGGGAAGCAGGTTGTGTACCACGACAGAAGTGATTTTTTTCTGAAGATATGGGTAAACAACACAATTTAACAGCCTTTGAACATGGGATGTATTTGAATGTGAGTGGCCAGATTATTATGACCACCCCATCAGTACTTCGTTGGGCCACCTTTTGCCTTCAATACTGCGGCGATTCTTCTTGACATTGACTCCACGAGATGTTGAAAGATGATGCGAGGACTCTGACACCATGCCTGATGAATAGCACTGTCCAGTTCTGTGAAATTTGATGGTTGTGGAACCAGCTGCCTGATGGCTCTTTTAACTTCATCCCACAAATTCTCAATTGGATTGAGATCTGGTGATTGTGGAGGCCACCTAAGCAAGATAAAGTCTCCCTCATGTTCTTAAAACCACTCCTGCACAATACAAGCATAGTGGCATGGCGCATTGTCTTGTTGGAAGAAGCCATCTCCATTGGAATACACCATCAACATGATAGGATGAACTTGATCAGCAACAATACTTAGGTATGTTGTGCTATTCAGTTGTTGTTCCACACAAATTAAGGGCCCAAATCATGCCAGGAAAACATGCTTCAAACCATAAACTGCCCCCACCAGCTTGAAGTGTTGTACTCATGCATGTGGGGTGTATGCTTTCATGCTGTTTCTGCCAAATTCTCACTCTGCCATCTGCATGATGCAACTGGAAATGTGATTCATCGGACCACATGACATTTTTCCAATGCTCAACTGTCCAATCCTTGTTTTCCTGTGCAAACTGGAGACATTTTATCTTAGTAACTGCAGACAGCAAAGGCCTTCAGCTTCCATATCCCATATGATCCAGTGTACAGCTAATTTTCCTACAAACGTCAGGTGGTCATAATAATCTGGCCACTCAGTGTATATTCAGGGTTAACCTGAGTCTCAGAGATGTTAAGTAACTTGGTTAGGACCATACAACAAATAAATGCAACAATTAGGATTTTAACCCAGAACTATCTGACTGGAGAGCCCATGCTGTTCACTACCATGTGAGCTGTACATTAGAACTTGCTGCAATCATGTAAATGTTTAATATCTGTGCTGTCCAATACTGTAGCTACTGGCCACTTTCAGTTATTGAGCACTTGAAATGTGGCTAGAAGAACGAAGGAACTGGATTTGAGAGGTTGAAATGTTACTGAATTGTAATTTATTTAAATTTAATAGCCACGTTTGACTATTGCAGTAGACAGCACAGCATATCCAAGAGCCCCTATTCAGCACATGAATTCAAGTCAATAAGAGCAGGGAAGTAAAGTCTTGGAAAAGTTGTCCACGTGAAGGTCTTTGCAGACAAGTGGACTTAACTCCTCGCTGTTGAACTAGCTCACAGTTAACTTCCTAAGAGCCTTCTTGTAGAAACACACTTTTTCATGCAACTATGGTTTTTAACTATGAAGCTCTCCTAGCAAATCTGGTGCCTTGAATACTCACTTGAAACTCCTTCCTATCCAGGGCCTCAACATATACTGCTTTCTTTGTCTCAAATAATCTATTTGATCTGAATAACTGCTAATCATCACTTTGATCCCTTTATCCAATTAGGTCTCCAAATATGGTTCAACCCCATAGCCTGGAGTTTTCCATCATAGCACTTATAACAAGTTTGAATGAGATGTTAGTCTTCTGGAATTTCTGCTCAACATCTGCCTTCCTCCTGCACTGTAAACTTCAGGGAGACAGGGACAGTGTCAGTTTTACTCTCCACTCTATTGAAGGAGCTTAGTACAGTGTTTGGCATTCAAGAAGTATTTCTTGTTTGAATGAATTAATCTCCCTAATCCTGCCCCAAGGGCAAATGTATGTTCCTGTGACCGCTGGGTGTGAGATGGGTAGTCAAACTAGCACATGCCTGTCCAAACAATGTTGTTCTGTGATCCCCGGCTTGTGTGCTTTCCTTCAGCCATTCACTAGCACCTCCTCACACTTTCCTAGGAGACCATCACCTTGCACTCAACAGCAGCCTCTCACCATTACTCTCACCACCAGCCATCAAGGGTGAGCAGTTAACACAAGGCAGGTCAACCCCAGATTCCCTTCGCTGCAGGGCCTAGGGGCTTGAAGGGGAAAGGTGAGAGGAGTTCATTTGGGAGCTGCTCTCTTCCGTGTGGGACAACTCTGTGGGACCAGGTGCCCCTACCAGTAGACAAGAATTATAACCAAGGAAAGTGATTCAATAATGACATCAAGGTTTTTTAAGTCAACAAAGATACTGAAGCTATTTTTTCCTCCCTTTCATTGAGATTATTATATTTGCCGCTTTGTGAGCACATTCCAAACTAAAAATATATAGTGCTTAAATGGATTTATTAGATAAATTGTCTAATTTAGATAAGTCTCTAAATGAAGGTCTGCATACAAGCAATGAGTGAGTATTTGCAAGCCCTCTGCTTTGTGTTCTGTAAGCTCCTTAAGACTCCTTAAGGATTTTTATTCAGGAAAGTGAATATAAGATAAGTTACAAAGAGTAAATATCCTTGACTTATTAGTTTCTAGAAAAGTAAAAATTTTGTGTCTTGATAATATTTAATTGAATAATCTTGGACAAATAATCTTGGACAATTAAAAAAAATGAGATTGGCACTTCTTGAGCTTTTATTTAACTTGATGATTAGCAAAATTGGATACAATAAACTGCATGCCTATAAATAAACACAATCCCTTATATTTAAAATGGCAATCAATATGACTAAGAAGCTTAGTAACATATAGAATAAAAAATGGTAGCATTTGTTGCCCTCAAATTTGACAATGAATGCACAGGAGCATTTCTGTTAAAGTACAAAGTCAAAGAATGTTGACTATAATATGAAAATTCACCCTATTAGTCTGTGGTAAAGAGGATACTACTTTTTCATTTGTCAGATTCCAAAGATTAAAACATACACCATCTGACAAAAGTCAAGTATTATTTTTCTTTTTATAGCCACCTCATCTTCCATCTTATTCCTTAACAAAGTACAGTACATAGACTATGGTCATAAATATTTAATGAGTGAATGACAGAATTCTGCTCTTTTCTGGTGAGAACATTTAGAAGATTTTCACCAGAAAATTATATTACAAATTTTATCTATCCTTAGAGGCCAATTTTTAAAGTCCTAAATTCCACTCAGAAACAAATCCAACCACTTCATATACACTCAATGCTTACATTTTGAATCTTCCTTATTATATGTATTAAATGTTTGGAAGAGTAACCAGTGATTTTCCAGATCATATTAGTCTCCATTTCAATGTTTGTGTCTTTACTCACATAGATTCTAATGCATTTGAGGGCTTTGATATCCTAAAGCACAGTTGACAATTCTGAAGTAGATATTAGTTCATCGTTTATAGATGAGACAACAGGAAGTCTGACAATTATGTGACATGTGCAAAGTAACACAGGAAAACTGGAGGAAGAACTTGAACTTTGGTCCTTTGACTCCCAGATTCCAATCTTCATTTCAGAATGCTACTATGCATAGATATCATTGTCTGTTTTTTAGTCTTTCTGATGTCTCATAGAGTAGAATTCTTACCATGTGAGTCATAGATGGTCAAGAAATCTTCAAATATTGAATATAAATTATTGTCACTTTGACTTATACTCCAGTAGATCTTAAAACTCAACAGACATAATTCATAACAAACTAAAATAAAAGCACTAGGGATTGAAAAAATGAAAGTATACTGAAGCATGCATATGAAAAAAGGAAGAGCAAAATTTCTGTATCATTTTGGAAATAATGATTAATAGTCTGTCTTGCCCAGAAAAAGGGAAGAACAAGGAGCAACATGCTGTGACCATCCATCCTCACAAAGTTATAAAGCCATGTGACCTCCTGGTACACTCCCAACTCCCTACCCCCGGATTTCAGAATTCCTTCTTTGGCTTAGAATTCAAGGGAAAAAAATAAAGTAAAAGAGTTGAAGAAGCAGTGGAAATGCTCTTGCTTTATTCCTGAGCTGTTTTCCTTTTTTTTCTTTTAAGGGAAGTTGAGCCTGAATTCAGCACAGTGAACCTAACCCAGACTAGAATTATGCATACATATTAAGCATACAATAGCTATTAAAAAGAATCTCAAGTGTTTATAAAGACCAATTTGAATTGCAAATGACAGTATAAAAATAATCAATACCCATTTATTTCAGCTAAATATGTTGAGTTGATAGTTAATAAGGACAAGCTGAAGTTAAACAGCAAGATTATTGTGAAAAGAAATCACATCTCAACTATACTTCAGCTGCTTAAAAGGAGAGTGAAATGTTTAACAGAAAGAAAGATAGATGGTTTCCTGTTGAGCTTGGAGAAAGTCAGGTGCCAGATTTTTAGGGTAATGATGATTTACCAAAAATATAAGAATCATCAATCATGTCAGAGAGGAAAAATTTGTTTTTATAGTGCCATGTCACACATGTAGGGAATGACAAACACAATAGCATATTGTTTTAACCTTTCTCCAAATAAATATAATTCAAAGTAGATGCGTATCATTATGGACTTCTTGAAAATCTAGAATCTCTAAATGATAGTAGTCCCTTTTCTGAGATTTAAGAAGGAGCGTTAAGAAAGTAAAAAAACAAACAAACAGAAATTAGAACAGTTCCTTCACTGAGGTACTTGTGCTCATTTATAATGGTGTATAATTTACTCTATAAGGTTGTAACAAACAATTACTGTACAAAAAGTCTATAAAATTAATGAGAAGAGCATGTATAGCAATTGGAAAACAGTCAAGCTCCTCATAAATTCAGGAAGCACACTATTCACAAAATTCTAGTTTTTAAATTGAATTATTTCTAATTTATGCAGCTCAGTGGTTGAGAGTAGACCTATGAATCAGGAGGTCACGGTTCGATTCCAAGCTTGATGATCCCCAGTAGGGGGTGTGCAGGAGGCAGCCAATCAATGATTCTCTCTCGTCATTGATGTTTCTAACTCTCTCCTTCTCTCTTCCTCTCTGAAATCAATAAAAAAAAATATATTTGATGGGTTTTTTTACACCCACACACAATAATGCTATATCAGAAGTCTGTTATCTTTAGGAAGGTATTTTATTAACTAATTGAATAAATATAAGAAATAGCAAGCTCCCCTTAGTGAAGATCCTTCCAGAAATAACTGAGTTATATGTGAGATTTAGGAATGTGTTTATTGCCGAAATCACTAAAAGACAATCAATTAAGTTGACTAAAATTCAGAGTTATTCAGAAAAATAACTCTCTTACAATTATGTAACATAAGTGGATAAATTAATAGAAACACTTACCTACAAAAGTGAATAATAATTCCAGGATGACAAAAAAAATGTAAAGAAGACTTAATAAGAAATCAGTAACACCCAAAATACTCTCAAGAGCAATAACAGAATAGTCAATGTAGAAGAAATACAGCAGTTTAAAAATGGTGAGAATACTTGAAAAAGTCCTAATGTCGAATCTACATAATTATGCAAAGATAAAACTGATACTAGAAAAAGAAAAAGAAAAAAATACTAAGTACTTTAATAAGATTACTTCCACACAAGTTGTGATAAAAGATTGCACCTGGCTATCTATCCTTATAAAATTTAATAGCATATTAAAACTATTTTTAATTTATATTGTGAATAAGGTGAAATATAGAAATGCAATGTAATTACCCATCATCTAGAAATTAATACATTTATTTAATACATTTACAGCATGGGTTTGAGTACTTTTCTTTATTTCCTCTTTTCTTTCCTTCCCCCACCCACTTTAACTTTAAAAGAAGAGGAAAACACTCGTGTCAACATTTGGGTTTCAAGTTTTCAGTCAACATTTATGAAGTGAGAAGACTAATGCTACCAGAATACAGAAGGATCTCTGTTCTGGAAAACCTTGCATAATTTCACCCACATACCCAGTTATCTGCTGTACCCCTGAAATCTTGCAGGGTCCTACACATACATCTTATCACCAAAACCCTTGGAGGACAGAAGTTATATAATCCTGAAGGATACAGCACAATTTATAAAACACTGCAGAAATTAAATATTCATTTTTAAGGGAATGACTGAATGATGTTAGAGATAAAGTATGCCCGGTATAGCTCAGCTCTGATGTTCTCTACGGTGATACAACATCCATATATGTATTATTATTATGCCTCATGAAGAACCTGTGGGTTTAGTGTTTTACAGATGAAGAAACTGAGACTCATTTGCCCCAGGTCAGCAGCCAAGTGAGTTGCTGGATTTTCTGATTCCTCATGATCTTCTCACCTGGGCATAACTGCCTAAATAAGGCAACTGCTCTGCTCAATTCCAGATTATTCCATTTGCACCTGGAGCTTTCTTAAGTCTCAGAAAAGCAACTACTATCATATCAAGTAGCTGTGTAGATGCAGGGGGAAAATGTGTATGGAAGGACTGAAATTATTTGGCAAGAAAGACATGTATTGCTTTCTCAAAGTAAAATGGACAGAGTTGGCAAATATGAATAAATATTATTCTTATCAAAATGTGCATCCAGACGAATACCACATGATCTCACTTATTTGTGGAATCTAATGAACAAAATGAATTGACCAACAAAATAAGACCCGGAGCATGAAGGCACGGAACAGACTGACCTACCTCGATATAGGGGTAGGAGGACAAGGAAAGATAAACCAAAGAACTTACATACTTATATGAACACCGGCAATAGGGTAGTAAAGACCTGGGGGGAGAGAGGGGAGGAACTGAGACAAGGGGAATAATGGGAAGAAAAGGAAGATATCTGTAATACTATCAACGATAAAAAAGTATATTTTATCCCCCCCCCCAAAAAAAAAACATGCATCTATATGAAAACACATATGGTAATGTACAAGATAAATGGCATCATGGTCTTTATCATCTGTTGCTGTGAAGACCAAGTTCTTACCTAGAATTCTGCTGCCTTCAGCCTGTTCTCCTTCTGCCTCCTATCCCTGATGAGTCTCGGCTGAGGTTCCCACCCACAGGCCAATGCTTCTCAGTCACAAAACTAAGACTTCAGATTTGTGAATGTTAGGACTCTGTTCTTCCTGAACATTCTTAGAGTTGTGGTATGGTGTGAGGCAGAGAAGACACTCAGCATTTTGTTCGAAATATTTAGTGTTATGATTAATCAGGTGACCTCTGTTTATTTGATGGCAATGATTCTTATTGATGAGAGAAAAATCAGAATATTTATAATTTCTAGGATGTGTTAAAGCATAAACACTTTTAATGTTCTTGTATTGTACACTGAGAGAAATATGGAACACCCTGTATCTCTTACCAAAGTAAGAAGCCAAGTAAACATCTATTTAGGAAGATGGGTTTCAGGAAAAACCCAATTAAGAGAAAAACCCTATTTGAGACCGAGTGAGAGTACCCAAAGATCCGTAACTACTCAAATGGACAACGCATAATTACGTGCTAATTCTAGGAACATTTAAAATATCTGTTTGCATTTTCTAAAAATGTATGGGGTCACAAGAAGGGATCACAACACAAGTCACATAGCAATTTACTCCTCACCTGGCATTTCTCCTTCTTTGCTTTCCCACTACATAGCTAGACAGGTTTCCTTTTCTTTCTTTTCTTTTCTTTATCTACTCTTGGCTTCTTTTGTGATTAAGTAAATGTGTTATCCATTAAAAGAGTGTTAGAGCATGCATTCATTGCTTCTGTGTTAAGATCTTGTTTCTTCTGGTGTATTCTTAATTCAGCAGGCAGGGAGGTCTTTTAAATCATGAGTCAGATGGAGTCACTGCACTGCTCCCAGCACTCTGAGGACATTCCTTTTTACTCGGAGCAAATGCCAGACTTGATTTGGCCTCCAAGACCTTAGTGTTCTGCTACCTATAACGTCTCCTCCTAAGCTTTACTTTCCATCTTCATCAGTCCACTCAAAGATAAACAGTTTGTTCCTGCCTCAGGCCTTTACTCCAGCAGTGCCCTCTCTCTGAAATGCCTTCACCTTAGTCTTCTTCATTCAAGTGTTACTATTTCAATGGTTTTTCCTGACCATCACATTTAACGCTGCGCTTTAAAGAGCTCTCCCCAAATTTCACTCCTGCACGAACACGCCTGATCCTTCTTATTCTTTTATGAGAAATATCTGATAGAAAATGTCTTATCTGTATTTTCCTTTACCCTAGTATTTACCAACTTTTAACATAATTTTTAATCTACTTATTTGCAGAATTGTTAATTGACTGTAAAAGTCCACATGGGTTTTGAAAACAATGTACATTATCCAAGTACTGGTAATTTTTGTTTCTATTTATCTATTAACTAGAGGCCTGGTGCACGAATTCATGCACTGGTGGGGTCCAGCTGGCCTGTCCTGATGGGGGCCATCAGGAGGAAGGTTGGCTGAGGCAAGGGGCCGTGAGTGGTTTTCTAGCCGGCCCCACTCCTAATCTGGGTGGGGCTGACAGCTGGGGGGCAGGGCCAGCCAGACTGAGGGACCATGGGCATTCTGGTCATTCTGCTGTTCTGTTGATTTGCATTTTACTCTTATTATATAGGATTATATAGGATTAGTGAGAGAAATGTGAATACTTCCCTCATATGATGGGGAATTTGCTCTTTTCTGCTCATAGTTGTACCATATTTTACCATCTGTAACCTGAGACAGTAAATGCAATAATATGTAGAATTTATAAAATCCTGATGAATTGAACCTTTTATTATGTAGTGTAATGATTAGATAGTGATCATAAGATCTAATAAAGCTGTTTGACCTAAAATCTATTTATTTGATAGTATAGTTTCTGCTTTCTTGTACAGCAAATAGTTGGGATGTCATTTCCCATACTTTGAATTAATTTTTTTGGGAAGGGTCATTATATTTAAGGTGGTCTCTTGGAAATAAAATATTACTTTATTTTTAAAATCAACGTATTTTCCAGATTGTAGTCAGAACATTATATTTGCATTCATCTGATTTTACTGGTAATGCTTTGGAATAATTTATATGATTTTATTTTGTACTATTTAAACATAGTTTCTACTTTTCTTCTCTTTCCTTTTTTTGAATTGAGGTGTTGTTGTTTTTTCCTGTTTTCATTCTACTTTTTGACTTCTCCTTTGGAAATTATGATTTCTATGTTTAAATATAATTCACCTATTTAATACTTGTTTACTACTCTATTTTTTAAAAATATATTTTATTGATTTTTACAGAGAGGAAGGGAGAGGGTTAAGAGTCAGAAACATTGATGAGAGAGAAACATCGATCAGCTGCCTCCCACATACACCCCTCTGGGGATGTGCCTGCAACCAAGGCACATGCCCTTAACCAGAATCGAACCTGGGACCCTTCAGTCCGCAGGCCGACGCTCTATCCACTGAGCAAAACCGGTCAGGGCTGCTTACTATTCTTTATTGCATCTCAGACTTTCTACCTTTAATCATTTTCCTTCTTCCTGAAGTTCATCCTTTGAAATTGTCTTTAAAGTAGTCAGGAGATTTTAAATCTCTCAGTGGTTAGAGTTTTGGCTAGCAGACAAAGGGTCCTGGGTTCTATTCCAGCCAAGGGCACACATATTTTGATTGGAGGCTCCTCTCTGGCTCAGACCCTGGTCAGGACGCATGCAGGAGACAGCCAATCAATGTGTTTCTCTCACATAAATGTTTCTATCTGTCTTTCCCTTTCTCTTCCACTCTCTCTAAAAGATCAATGGACAAATATCCTTGGGTGAGGCTTAACAAAAACAAAACAAAACAAAAAAATCCTCTTAGTTGTTCATCTGAAAATGTCTATATTTTGCAACCCTTCTTGAGATAGCTTTAAAAGATGAGAATTAAATGTGGCCAGATACCTCCCCTCCCTATAGCTCACTGAAGGTGTTATTTCCAACTTGCAACTCCCTTGTTGCTGTTGAGAAATCAGTTATCACTTTAGTTTATCTTACTTTTCTGTCTAGTTGACTTTATGATCTTTTCTTGTCATCTCTGGTGTTTTTCAGTTTCACTATGATACTGAATATTTGTGAATTTCTTTTTATATTGGGTTTGCCTTTTGATCTGAGGTGTATTGTCTTTCAGCAATTCTAAAAAATAATACATTTTTCTTTGAATATTTGTTTTTCCTTGTTTGTTTCCTTTTTAAAAGTACATTTGCATGTAACTTAAGCCTTTGTACTTTATCCTCAACATCTTTTAAACCTCTTATGCTGAGAAGTCTCTTTCTGCCCTCCTAATAATCCTTCCTTCTCCACTCTGCTCTGTGTGCTGGCACACTAACCTGTATGTCTTAACAGCAACCACGTTTCTTGATTGGCACCAGGTATGGTATTACAAATCCAGCTGGTTATTTTTATAGATTCTTGTTCTTTTCTCACATTGTAATTCATTACTTCTTAAAACACAGACACTTAAGAAAATTCCAGTATCTGAAGAGTTTGCAGTTGATTCTTCTGGATCTTGTTTCTGCTGATCCTTGATTCACAGGGCCAGGCTTCTGATGGTTTCTGGTTCCTTTGTATGTTTTGTGATTTGACTCAATGAGCTCATTTTCCTTGAAAATGTTACCTTGAGGTAAAATTTTGGAGTGTATCTACTCCAGAGAATATGTAAGCATTATGCTCTGACTGGCTGGGCATTTCCAGCCACTGACACAGAAGCTCAGGATTCCTACCATTTAGCAGATGCCCTTAGGGTAAGATCTAGTTTCAATTCTTACCACTTTCCAGGATTTTCTCTTTTAGTTAGCTTTTGGCTACTTTCTAATTTTCCATCCAACTCAGCAATCTGTTTATAGAAATATTTATATTTAATCCACATTATTTAGTTGTTTTTTTTTATGGGAAGGTACTTTCAGGGTATTTAGTAATCGATGCTGATAGTTATAGAAGTTATATTAAAAACAAAACAAAAAGTTAATTATGATGATATACTTTAGAAAGGATTACACAGCTAATAGGAATTATTTAGCTCTACATGTATTCTGAAGTAATTCTACCTAAAAGAAATATGTTAAAGCAGTGCTAATTCTATACATAAAATCAACTCAAAATACTGAGCCATTAAGATCCAAGTAAACTGTTTTTAAAAAAAACAATTATAATATTCTTGATGAGTACTTATACTTTTAAAAATATTTTTATGTTTTGCTCTTTCAGATTAATCACAGAGTATAAAATGTCAGGGATACTTACTACTATTAGAAACACACAAATACTGGTGAGAAATTAGGTCAATGTGAATTTGGGTCAGTAACCAGTATCTCTCCCAAATGCATAAAACTTACAATGCAAGTTTCTAATTTTGGGTCTATGATTGACTATGAATTTTTTTTTTACCATAATCAATCTCTATTATGTTGCTTCTAGTTGAAAAGTTATATCTTCTATTTTTTTTTCCTATCTTTCCTTTTTAAAAAATAACTAGAGTGTAGTAAAGGAATGTGGTAGTTATTTCTTGATCCTTTTTGTTATATTGTCACTAAAAATAATTTATCTCTATGAGCATTAATATAGACATTTATCAGCACTAATCAATATTTAGGATCTAATCGTTCTATTTAACTCAAAAAAACCTTGAAAGTCTACTTTCTATACTGAGAGAAATGTTAGCTCTATAAGATTTGTTAAATATACTGGAGAATATTGTCAGGAAACCAGAACCACAAGTGGATAACATCACAATTTTTTAAAAGAAGGCTCTTTTTCATGTATCTATTACTGTATACTGAGTAAGCCTAATGCCGTTTTTTTTCCCAAATGTTACACAGCAACCATCTCTTTGATGTTTTAATTAGAAAATCACTTGCATGTTGAAAAGGCATGCACTATTCTATGCACAGGTCTTTAATTAGTTCTCTTGACATTTACTGCCTTTCTTACCCTCTGCTCTGTTTTCCGGATCAGTGGTTCCCACATTTTGGACTGTGGACGATAAATTCTCAGTAAGGAAATGAGAGCAATAGCAATGTTTTGAGGTTTGCATTAAGCAATCTTCTTGGCATTAAAATGTTCTTTCTCATAAAATGGTATTGATTCTAAATGGTAAGTTTATTATTATTAGTCTAATAAAATGTCCCAATTAAAATATCATTGCCCTATAAAATCCCAATATCTGGAGAGCACTGAATTTCATGATCTTGGGAAAGATATTTTGGGAAAACATGGCATTCTTGACCAACTTGGTAAACTGAAGGTTGATAATACCCTCACTCAGGAAAAAAATTGATTTTGAGAGCTGTCTGCCTGGTAGCACTCTTATGATAAGCACTATATATGTAGCAATGAATACTGAACCAAACAAATACCAATAACCAATATACACAAATAGTCTTAACAAAATCTATTTAAATATGTAGGAGAGAAAAACTGATTTTCCTTTTAAATCCAGGTCAATTCCAGTAGAAAAGTCAAAAGATAAAAATAAGAACAAATTACAC
Source organism: Murina feae (assembly GCA_004026665.1). NCBI lineage: Eukaryota > Metazoa > Chordata > Mammalia > Chiroptera > Vespertilionidae > Murina > Murina feae. The sequence continues at coordinate 28,269 of PVJC01017943.1, forward strand.
AATATTTCATGAATGTATTGCTAAAGGAATGAGAATTCCTTTAGCAATACTATTTTACACAGGAGTCTCTGAAATAATTAATTATGAGCTATTTTGCTAATATTGAATAAAATGTTTGCTAGCACTGAATGGCACAATTTCTAAATTTTTGGCCTAGAATGGCATTTTCTTCCACAGTGGCTAGCATTACATAAATAGGCATTGGGAAAAATATAAAAAGTCAAGTAAACAGAAGCATTGATAAGATATTATATGTCTATTTGTGATCTAATCTGAAATAGCTCTCATCACTAAAACTAAGTTTTTGCTAAACTTTATACTTAAATAAGATGTCCTCCATGCTTGTTAAAATAACAAGATTCTTGATTAGAAAAACCATGATACATTACTACAACATAAAAATATATATGAAAGAAAAGTGATCTCTAAATAGATTGTGTTAGGGACTGAATTGTGTCCCCCCTACCAATTCATATGTTAAAGCCTTCACCCTTACTGCCTCAGAATGTGACTGTATTTGAAGAGAGGGTGTTAGGATAGGCCTTACTTCAATCTAACTGGTGTCCCTATAAAAAGAGGAAATCTGGACATATGAAGAGATACTAGGACATATACACAGAGAAAAGACCCTGTGAGAACCACAGTGAAACGGTGGGTATCTGCAAACCAAAAAGAGAAGTCACAGAAGAAATTAAACCTATTATCATCTTGATCTTGGATTTCTTGCCTCTAGAAATGTGAGAAAACAAATTATGTTTTTTTTTTATGCCACCTGTTCTGTGGAATTTTGACACCCCTAGCAAAAGAATACAGATTTTGACCTCACCAGTGTGGGTCAGTTGGCTGGTGCATGGTTGTCAGGTACAATAAAGGCTGTGGGTTCAGTTCCCCATTGTGGCACATAGGGAAAGGCAACTGATCAATGTTTCTCTCTCATATTAATGTTTCTCTCTCCCTTTCACTCTCTCTAAAATCAATATCTTCAGGTAAGAATTAAGAAAAAAAGAATAAAGATTATATTTCTATTAACCCATTGTGCTAAAGGTTAATTGGTTTTTTAATTAACTAAATTTTTATGGTCTGACTACTGCCAAATGAGATACTGTTTGTTGAGCTTGCCTCTGTCACTTTGGATGGAGATGGGAAAAACTAAATCTATGGTTTGGGTGCAGGTCCACAATAAAAAAAAATTAGAATCCTATTTTAATACAAAAGCTTAACTCAAATAATCTCTTCCATAATTTTGGAATTTTATATTGATATTAAATTGTGGTGGGTAGGAATTTTTTTAATGAAGTAATACACTGGTCAACTATAATTTTTGCAAACACCAAGAGTGATACTTTTTCCACAGGGATAAATCAGATAGTCAAAGTTGGGGTAGGGCAGAGATACCTTTATAGGTCAGAATCATAGCTTCCCTTTCTATTGAGGGATATCTATTAAGGAAAAATAAAAATGAGAAACATGGACCTAGAATGTTACTGTGACCTTAACATTGTTCATTGCAAAGTACTAAACATGTTCATTTTACTTATCTTGTATTCAGTTATTGAGAAGCCTCAAGATTCTGAATTATAGTTGATATTATGCAAGGAAGCCAATAACAACAAAATAAAAACTGTGAATCTTTTAGCAGCAAACTTTGTTCTGAGAATCAAATGAAGTTCTATAGGTAACATGCTTCCAGGAGTAATTGGTGCTCAGTGAGCAAACAATAACTGTGAGGCAATTTTACTGTAGTGTAATAGCAATATTTGTAATAATTATGTTTAAATATGAGGAAAAGTTTAAATTGCATATACTGTATTTTATTAAGAAAGGCAGATAAAAGTGTATAAAATGGTTAGGGAATTTGTCCATCAAATACCATTCAGTAAAATGGATGCTGAGGTTTAATACCTCAGCTTCAATTGATAAGCTAATAACTAAAATGTATTGAGAATGTATGATTACAGGAGTTACATAATTCAATTAACCCTATTAGAGTCCTAAAAGTCAGCATTTCACAGAGGAAGACATACCTTGCTCTCTAGAAAGTTGTGGAGTCATAATTTGAATTCAGATCCTCTGGCTCTAGAGACCACACTTTTGACCAAGAGAATTGGACCACCTTTCTTTTAAAACTAAAATGTATTGGGCCAATATGAAATCCCATTTAATACTCCAAACAACATTATGAGGAAACATTTTTTTCCCCTTGAGAAAAATCTCACTTCCCAATTATGCTGGAAAAGTGAAAAGTTAGCCTAATACACAGATGGGTAACACAGAGCCTTCTCATTATGACAACCTGGGGTGGCATCTTTCACTTAGAATATAATGTGAATGGATCTTTTGAAATTGTGGATCCTGGTAACCATACATAAGTTACTGTTGGCGTTCACTAGACCAAACTGAGAGCAGTAACTGAACACATTCACTACTATAGCTTCAAGGTTAACCAAAGTGGTTGGCAATAATTGGCACACAGTTTTATGAATGTTAAATAGCAAATACTGGCTGGCATAAGATTTTGAAAACATAAAACCTGAAGTTCAAAATACAATGCATTATTTTAGAGGGACTGTCACCTGAAAATGTATTTGTCAATCAACAAAAAGTTAGCATTTTAAATAATGTGAATTAATTCAACTATTACATTGTTCCAAACAGCCTTAATCAGCCCTAGTGTTGTAAGCTCAAATAACACATGTTATATAATATTTTCTATTTATAGGATAATTCATCACACCTTATTAACATTCTTGAAACACATGCATTTTGTTCATGTTATTTCACAGTTTATTTACTAAATCTATTGGGTCAACTTGATAGTTAATATACCATCTAACAAATTTAAGAACCAAAAATTTCTTAGAGCAATATTACAGAGCAAAATTGCAAACTTGAGAAATAATTAAGGATGTTTTTACTAGACTTTACTTTCAGAAATGGGGCAGATTTCTCTGGCCTTTCCAATTATCCCCTGAGCTACCTAATATCCTTTATTAAATCTATTTCAGCTAAAAAAAAAAAAAAAAGAAGAAGAAGAAGAAGAAAAGAATGTTTCTACTTTGGTGGTTAATTGTATTGTGTATGCTTCAAATTTTTAGAAGCATTCCAGTAGATGCCTTACACTATTTTCCCCCTTTTTTACTAATAGAGCCTCAAATTCACTCGAGGTAGTAGGCCTCTAAATGTTAGAATCATCCATCTCCCAAACTCCTTTGAATCTAAGGGTGGCAGTGTGACCCACTCCAGGCTAAAGTTCAGTAAGCCAAATCCACTGGGATTTCCAAGAAAGCTCTTTAAGAGAATTCAGAAAAATTCCTCACCTATTTCTTCCCAGTTTGCCCTTGACCCCTCAGTCCCCAGGCAACTAATCTACTCTATAAAAGCGAAATATTAAAATTAACCGTTTCTCTGAGACAGGGTAAGCCATGCCCACCAGCCAATCAGAGCAGCTGTATGCAAATTAGCCCAGCCAACATGGCGGCCACCACTCACGGACCTGAGTAAATAGCCCTTTCCATTGTGGCAGGAGCGAAAGTGAAGCTGCGCCCGCTCAGCTCAGCTCCGATTAAACTGCCTCTAGCAGTTTTGAAACAATGTAAC
>PVJC01017944.1:0-31892 GCA_004026665.1 Murina feae
CTAAAAGAGTTCATCACCACCCAACCAGTATTATATGAAATGCTGAAAGGTATCCTTTGAGAATGAGGAAGAAGAAAAAGGAAAGTAAAAATTATGAACAACAAATATATATCAACGAGTGAATCTAAGAATCAAGTGAATAAAAAATCTGATGAACAGAATAAACTGGTGAATAGAATAGAATCAGAGGCATAGAAAAAGAGTGGATGGACAATTTTGGGGGGTTAAGGGTGTTGGGGGTGCATGAAGAGAATGGACAATAATTGTACACCTATGGATGAGGACAGTGGGGGGGGGCAAGGACAGAGGTTGGGGTGGGAAATGGGAGGAGGGGAGCTATGGGGGAAAAAAGAGGAACAACTGTAATAATCTGAACAATAAAGATAAATTTAAAAAAAAAAGAAACATAGGTTTATCTCAATAGAGACATGCTGAACACAAAGGGTTGAAATAAATGAGTAATCCTATCTAATAAAAGAATAATATGCAAATTAACCATCACACCCTCACTCCATCAGAAAAACAGCTGTGGCCATGGAGCTGGAGCGAGCAGGAGGCTTGTGTTGCCCGCAGCAATGGAGGAAGCCAAGCTTCCCACCTGCCCTGGCCAGCCCTGAGCTCCACTCAAGGCTACAAAGTTTCAATTATAGAAGTTAAATAAATCCCAGATACCTGCTTCTAGCCCTCAGGCGTGGCCAGCCTAAAAATGGCCATCAGCCCCTCACCCAGGCTGGCCACATCCCCATGGGGTCAGGGTTCCCACTAGGGGGCTTGACCAGCCTGCAAACAGCCATCAGCCCCTCACCCAGGCTGGCCAGGAACCCCAGTGGGGACCCCCACCCTGAAAGGGTATGGCCAACCTCAAAACTGCCCTCAGCCTCTCACCCAGGCTGGCCAGGCACCCCAGCGGGATTCCCCACCCTGATCCAAGTCACCTTTCAAGGCAAACCAGCCAGCCTCCACCCATGCACCAGGTCTCTATCCTATATAATAAAAGGGTAATATGCAAATGGACCCTAACATCAGATAGATTGGGAATGACTGGTTACTATGACACACACTGACCACCAGGGAGCAGATACTCAATGCCAGGAGCTGTCCCTGGTGGTCAGTGCACTCCCACAGGGGAGCTCTGCTCAGCCACAAGCAAGGCTGCCAGCTGCCAGCACAGTGGTGGTGACAGGAGATTCTCCCGCCTCCTCAGCAGTGCTAAGGATGTCTGACTGCAGCTTATGCCTGCTCCCCACTGGCAACTGGACATTCCCCAAGGGCTCCCAGGCTGCCAGAGAAATGCCTGACTGCCAGCTTAGGCCTGATCCCCCAGAGAGCGGGCCTAAGCCAGCAGGTGAATATCCCCAGAGGGGTCCCAGATTGTGAGATAGCACAGGCTGGGCTGAGGGACCCCCTCCCCCAAAGTACACAAATGGGCCTCTAGTTATTAACATAAAAAATAGGACATTTTAATAAAAATTAATATTTTTCTTGAACATTAACTTACAAAACACTGAATAAGTGCACGAATTAATAAGTGTAATGCAAATAAACCTATTTTTCTTGTTCTCAGAAAGCAAAATATTTTCTGTTGTGCACACCAAACAAGTCAGTACAAGACTAATGATGTGGCCATCGGCTGCTAAAATATTCACTGCTAGAATTAGTGGAGAGAAATGGTGCGCCTGCGCATAGGGTGCATAAGGGAAATGAATGCAACATGATTATAGTAATCAGTCATTAATGAACGTTGTATTTCATTATTAATAATTATGTATAATAGAATAGCATAAAAATTAAGTTACGAAAGTTTCTTATATACCATTAGATTGGCTGGGCTGCAAAAATATTCATTGTGGGCCTCATGCAGCCCACGGGCCATGAGTTTGACATGCTTGGCATAGAGCATCTGGGTTTGCAGAAGACTTTTACTTATATTTTCTGATTGAAGGAAATTCTCATAATAGCTCTGTATAGTAGACAATGTTATTGTGTCCAATTAATAGAAGAGAAAACTGAAGTTCAGAGAAAATGAACATTAGCAGTAAATGCTCAAAACTTAATAAAAAAGATTCTAGGGGTTAAGAAAAAAAAGATTTTTTGGGAAAATACCCAAATTTGAAGAAGAGAGTATTGGCCAAAGCCTAGGCAAAAAAAAAGGGGGGGAGGACATAAAGAAATGGGGTTATGATTCTATGTGTAGAAGGGTTCAGGGCTTAGATTCCCAGGAAAAAAATGAGAAAGTGACATAAATGCATTAAAAAGATGTAAAGCTGGCTGAGGGCTCCCTGGCACAACACAGCTCAGGATGATCAGACTTGGGACTTATTTCAGATTAAAAGCAATATATGATTATCACAGAAAATTTAGAAAAATAACTGAAAGAAATATTTTACTTTGCATTTTTTAAACCACTCTAAAGTCCAATCATATGAAGTCAGCCTTTCAATAATTTTGCACACGTTTTATTTTAAGGGATTCTAATCAATGAATGAGAGTGCTCATTTTATTACACCTTGTCAACATCAGATATTATTTTGTTTTGAGTATCAGATCATTTGATGGGGAAATTTTGAAAAGGGAAAATCATTCTCACTATTGTTTTCATTTTGTTACTTAGGAAAATTAAAAACATTTCCCCTAGTTATTTACCAGTACATTTCATATTTGTCTTTTGTTATTCATGTCTTTTCTCCCTGTATTTGCTGGAGTCCTGGTATTTATATTACTGAATTTACATGAGTGTTACATTTATTTCAAAGAGTTAGCCTTTTTTGTTCTTCTTACAACATTATCTCTACTTTTGTTTATTGCTTCTTAATCTTGGTGATTTTTTCTTTTTTGGCACATAAAAATTTTAAATTTTTATATAGTCAGATCTATCAATCACATCCTTTGTGACTTATTCATCAATAGGTTTAGAAAACCCTACCCCTTGGGCGGTTTGATAGGTATTCACATCTATTTTTAAATATATAACTCTTTAATCCATCTGGAATTTATTTTGATGTTCCTATTAAGGAAAGAAATGTTCAAGATTCTTCTAACACTAACACCCTCCCCCATGTTTAGCTGATATTAGCATAGACCTTGAAGGCCAAGGGCTATGGGCTTCAAAGGCTGCAAATTTCTCTATAGAGTTTTGGATTTCCCCCCTTAATAGCACAGGGTACAAAATCCATATACTCTCCAGTCGTTGCTCTGAGTGAGTTTATCAGCAAGCTGCACACCCAACATATGGTCTCTTTTTCATTATTAAGAAAAGCTAGTAATAAATAAGAACCAGGACTCCTACCAATCATTAGCAAATCCTCCAAAGGAAATTAAGCACATCTTGGAGCCTTGTCCCTAATGGACCTGAGCAATCTCCGATGGAATCTTCTGCCAAAGAAACTCGCCTTCCTTCCAATCACCGCAGCCCATGAAAAGCACACAGTGACTCATTCCCAAAAGCACATGCAGAAGAAACCAGAACACACACGTTTTATTTCTCTCCTCTCCACTCTGGGGAAACATTCCCACCTCTCCCTGTGTTCCAGCCACAGGCGGCCACGTGGTCAGAAGCTGCACTGGAAAAGATTTGTGGCCAATTGTCCTGACGGACAACAGCATGATGGAATTGCTCCATACTTTGTCCTGGAAAGCAGGCCAACAAGGCATTGCCCTCTTGATGGCTCACATTATAATAGAAAAATATTAGGGGACTATTTCAATAGCCACCCAGAGAAGAAACAGTAGCTATAAGAATGCCACAGACTGTTTCCAAGGAGGGTAAAAAGGACATAAAAAAGAGGGTGAGGAGGAAGAAAATGGAAGCAGGAGAGGAGAGCGGTGTGGAAATGCTTCAGGAGAAAAAAAAAAAAAGACCACTCAGAGAATATATGTTAATGCAAAGCCAGTTTGATAGCTCTGCTAGGCTGGTTCTCTAGAGAAGGGCAGTAAGGATTCCCATATGTGAACTCCACAATTACAGCATTATTAATTTATGCGGCTCTGCAGACCACACAGGGGACTTCATGGTAATTAAGTTACAGTTAAAGTCAGGTTCTTTTCCCTCAGAATATAAACAGTTGTGTTTAACACACACTCAAATAAAAGCAGGTAGATTTTTCTTTTAACCAAAGAAAGAGTATGTGCTAAACATGTTAGGCAAAACCTGACAGTAACATACTGTTTTATTTTTAAAATATCACCTTAGCAAGAGATTTAACAGGGAAGGAGAATGATGGAAACTTAGCCAGTAAACTGTTACAAAAGCGACTGGGAGGTAAGAGGCAAGAGGCTATATGGGTCCCTCCTATGAGACCTGCATTAGCATGTGCAAAGGGTGCAATTCCTTATCCTGGTCACTCTGAATGGTCAGAAATAGATTAAGCCAAGTCATAACCCTTAAAAAAGTGACATATACTGGACCCAGAAGTTTTACTTCCAGAAATTCATTCTACGTAAATAACCATGGTTATGGCTAAATGTTTTTGTGTCAACTTGATTAGGTCATAGGGCAGACAGATATTTGGTTAAACATTATTTCTGGGTGTGTCTGTGAGGGTGCTTCTCGATGGGATTAACATTTTTTTAAATACATTTTATTGATTTTTTACAGAGAGAAAGAGAGAGGGACAGAGAGTTAGAAACATCGATGTGAGAGAAACATCAATCAGCTGCCTCCTGCACACCCCCTACTGGGAGATGTACCCACAACCAAGGCACATGCCCTTGACCAGAATTGAACCTGGGACCCTTCAGTCCGCAGGCCGACGCTCTACCCACTGAGCCAAACCGGTTCGGGCAAGATTAACATTTGAATTTGTACACTAGGTAAAGCAGATTGCCCTCCCCAATGTGGATGACCCTCATCCAACCCATTGAAAGCCTGAATAGAATAAAAAGCTGAGTAAGAAAGAATTCTTCTCTCTACCTGGCTGTCCTTGAGCTGGGACATTGGTCTTCTCCTGCCTTCAGACTGAGCCTCAGACTTAACCACCTTTGGTTCTCCTGGTTCTCGGGCCTTTGAACGCAGACTGGAATGGTATCATTCGCTCTCCTAGGTCTTCAGCTTGTCACCTGTGAATTTTGAACTTCTCAGGCTCTATAATCATGTGAGCAAATTCCTTATAGTAAATATATAAACACTAGAGGCCCAGTGCACAGATTCATGCACCAGTGGGGTCTCTGGGTGGGGCCTGCAGGGATTGGGCCAAAATCGGCAATTCAATACCATTTGCTGCTCCTACCTGCTGCTACCATTCATCCAGTCCCTGCTGTACCTGCTGCTGGCTCGCACCCAGTCAGTCCTATTTGGGAGAGGCTCGTGCTGCGAACCAGCCATGAGTCCTGCCTCTAGCACCCATGGGTCAAGTGAGCAGTGCTCCCACTGTGGGAGTGCACTGACCACCAGGGGGCAGTTCCTGCATTGAGCATCTGCCCGCCTGGTGGTCAGTGTACATCATAGCTGCTGTCAACCGGTTGTTTGGTTGTTCAGTCACTTAGGCTTTTATATATATAGACTAGGGGCCTGGTGCACAAAAGTTTGTGCACTCGGGAGGTCCCTTAGCCTGGCCTGTGCCCTCTCGCAGTCTGGGACCCCTTGGGGGATGTCCACCTGCTGGCGTGCCTGGTCAGCCTGGGTGAGGGGCTGATGGCTGTTTGCAGATTGGCCAAGCCTCCCAGTGGGTCCCTCACCCCATTGGGGTATGGCCAGCCTGGGTGACGGGCTGAGGGCCATTTTCAGGCTGCCCACAGTCCCTTCAGGTTTTGGGTCCCTACTGGGTGCCTAGGCACCCTGGGTGAGGACCTGAGGGGCATTATCAGGCTGCCCACAGCCCCTTCAGGTTTTGCGTCCCTACTGGGGTGCCTGGACAGCCTGGGTGAGGGGCTGATGGCTGTCTGCAGGCTGGCAAACCCCCCAGTGGAGTCCCTCACCCCATTGGGGTGTGGCCAGCCTGGGTGCGGGCCTTAGGGCTGTTTTCTGGCTTTCAGGCTGCCCACAGCTCCCATTGACCCAATGTCCCAGCAAGGCTGGCTGGAAGCAGGTTTCTGGGGTTTATTTATCTTCTTTAATTGATACACTTTTCCTTTAAGCCGAGGCCTAGGCAGGTAATGAAGCCTCCTGTCTGTTTTAGCTCTGTGGCTTCTATAATTGAAAGAATGTTGCCTTAGTAGTTGTGCCCAGGCCTGCTGTTTGCTTCAGCTCGGAGGCTTCTATAATTGCAACAATGTTGCAAATATGTTGTTGCCTGAGCCTGGAGAAGCCCAGCCAGCCAGCAGATAGTTTACTCCTGGTGCAATGGAAGCTGCCTGTTTACTCCAGCTCAGTGACTGCTGGCCTCCATCTTGGCTGGGTTAATTTGCATACAGCTGCTCTGATTGGCTGGTGGGCATGGCTTAGGCATCCTGTAGAAGTGGTCAATTTCAATATTACTCTTTTATTAGATTAGATATCTCATGTTGGTTCTGTTTCTCTGGAGAACCAGGACTAATACAATCATGGGTAGGTTGAAAGATTTTGCTACAAAGATGTTCATCACAATATTATTTATGATAGCAAAAAATGGCAATCTGCCTTTTCATCTAACATTTTACTGTGAACAAATCTCCATATCTACAGATAGATTTGTGGAGCCTCATCTTGAATGATTACAGAGTCTTCCATTGATTAATACATCATGGTTAGTTTAATCAATATATATAAGGATTTAAGAATGATGTTCCATAAGCCCTTTTGCTCACTAAATTGAAAAGAGCATAGTAAATAGACACCATAACTATTGTATGATCCACATTTGTTTTTTGCTTGCTGAATCTCTCAGGAGTGCCCTCTCCAGCAGTTTCAATAAAATTCTTAGAAACACATTTGTTTTATTAGCAATAAAATGTCTACTCACAATGACCTAATTTTATGCCAGATTCTGTAATTTTTGTCCCTGTGAAACCCACATGCCAAATATACACTCAAATTATATTTATCAAGGTTGTGAAATGTATACACAAAACTAAAGTCATGGAGAGTATACTAGTACACCTAGGAGAAATGTTGAGACATCATGTCAGTTAATTACCTATTGCTGCATAACAAATTATCCCAAAATGTAGTGGCATAAAGTGACAAATATTTATTATAATTTCTGTGGGTCAGGAATTCAGCCACAGGTCAGCGGGGCTCTCTGGCTCCAATCTCTTACAAGGCTACAATCAGGGTGTGGTCCAGGTCTACAGTCATCTTTAAACTTACTTGGGAGTCAATCCACTTTTAAGCTCTTTCAAGTGGTTGCTGGCAGGCGTCATTTCTCATTCGCTGTGGGCTTAGACCTCCCTTAGTCCTTGTTTGACCCCTAGAGGACAGCTCACACCGTGGCAGCTGGTTTCACCAGCGTGAGAAAGTGCGAAGGCATCAGAGAGAGTGTACATACAACAGAAGCCACAATCTTTTATTTGCCATATTTAGCAAATAAAAACACATTACACCAAAAGGAGGGCTAAGGGGGACATTTATAGCTGTAAATTTACATTAAAGTAGAAGGCAGGTCTCAGAAATAGAAAAAGAAGAACAAGCCCAAAGCTAGCAAAAGGAAGAAAATAAAGGTTAGAGAAGAAAGCAGTGGAATAGAGAATAGAACAATAGAGGTCGTCAGCAAAGCCAATAATTCATTCCTTGAAGAGATGAACAAAACTGACAAAACTTTAGCTAGATCAACTAAGGGAAAAAGAGAGAAGACTCAAATCAGAATTAAAATAGGGAAACTTTCAACCAATTTCTTAGAAATAAAAAGGGTTATAAGAGAATGCCATGAACAAATGATAGGAATAATTGTAATAACCAAGATGAAATAGTCCTAGAAACACACAACCTACTATACTGAATAATTAATAGAAAATCTGAACAGACTTGACTTACTAGTAAGGAGATGGAATTAGAAACCAAATACCTCCCAACAATGAAAAGTCCAGGACCAGATGGCTTCACTGACGAATTCTACCAAACATTTAAAGAATTAACATCAATCCTCCTCAAACTCCCCCCAAAAAATGAAAAGGAGGTACGTTTCCAAACTCACTCTATGAGCTCCACATTACCATGATTCCAAAACTAGACAAAGGTGCTACAAAGAAAAAACCACTATATGCCATATTTCTTATAAATATTAATGCCAAAAAATAAAATAAAATAAGTAGGATGGTGGTTACCAGAGGATAGGAGGAGGAGAAAATGGAAGTTTTTTGTTTTAATGAGTATATAGTTTTAGTTTGGCAAGATGAACAATTCTGGAGATTGGCTGCACAACAATGTGAATGTATTGAATTGTGCACTTAAAAAATAGTTAAGATAATAAATTTTATGTTATGTGGGGGTCTTTTACCATAATGAAAACTGGAAATTTTCAAAGTGGGTTATCCAGTTAAAATTTCAGATAGACACTGAATAATTTTCAGAATAGGTACATCCCTAATATTGCATAGGACATACTGAATCTTTAAAAAGTTCATTGTTCATGTGAAATTCAAGTTTAACTCTAAGAGGCAAAATTGCATAAAATTCCATTTTCATGTATAATGAGGAATTAATTATTAGTAACTATGAATTATTTAAGCATTACAAATATTTGTTTTTTAAACTAGAAAACAACACATTTATTGATCCAGCCCTACCACCCCTTCTATTAAACAAAAGGAGGACATGGCTCAGATGTTACCTGCTCCTCTATCCTCCGTTTCCTAGAAAGACCAAAATGTTTCCTTATAATCCTGAAAATCTATGAATCACTTCAGCAAATAATTATCTAGCATGAGTCTTCAGGTAGGAACTGAGTGTGGTTCTGGAGATAAAGTGACAGAAAAATGAGGCTCTCTTCCTGAGGAGATAATTTTCCAGTGACGGACATAAGCATAAAAACAAAAATCTATTATATGCAGGGCAGGTGCCCTACCAGAAGTAAATACAGAGTGCAGAAGCATCACGGCAAATGGGTGGTAAACCGTGGAGATGGTGGAAGGAGATGGACTTTGCATTTAAAGGACAGCAGGAGCTCACCTGTGGTGGGAAGAAGGCATGAGAGCTTCTAAGTAAGAGATTTCGCATTGTAATTAAGAAACTATTTGCAATGTGCTTTCAGTGGCTCATTCAAGCCAAATGACTGGACTCAGATCCGTAAGAAATTATCCTTTCCCATAATAAATATTCACTGGACCATTTCTGCCTGACCAAAGCACAGAGGGCACTGCTTCCTAACAGCATCAAGGCCCTGTGGGAAACATAGGTAGAAGGAATTGTCCCATTCCAGGAACAGCCTCGCCTTTCTTCGGCAGTAAGGAAATAGCAGATGTGATTTATTCAGGCTAAAAAAATTGCACCAAATTATAGACTTTCTTTGCATGTCTTACGGGCTTTTTCATGTTTATCTTCAACAAAGGTGTATTATGTGTTTTCTCTGAACCTTTTGTCAACAGCAAGACAAAGAAAGCATGAATATTTCTAAATTACCTTTGCCTCTTGCACGACTAGGAGGAGAAGTCAAGCAGTTGGCTCTCTGTGCATTAGTAAGAGTACGGGAGTACCTCTATGGCTTTAATTTAAACACTTTTTTTTTCACCTGTTCCATTTGCAGTTGTGGGACTTCAATGAAACTCCACTCATGTTTAGTTGCTATTACCACTGTTTCTAAGGACAGTGGAAAGGAATCAAAGAGAATCAAGAGAATGTGTTCTTGTTTAGGAAACTCAGCACAATAAATAAGTCAATGAACATAACAATGGCCACACCCAAATACTTAGACCTCAAAATAAAGACCTCATCATATATTTCCATGGAGATGTGGATAAAAATAAAGCATGAGGGAGCTACCATTGTTAAATTGCTCTTTGTGCCACATACTGTGTTAGATGCTTTCCTTCCTTTATGTACTGTCCAAGCTCCTGTAAATGTATCCCTAGCAAGATCACCATACAAGTCTGTAAAAGCTAATAGGCTCAGCTCAATATTAAGACCTAATATAAACCCTGCAACCTCGCCCTCATGCCCTTTCTACATCTCCAGTTTACTTCGGGTCAGGTCTATAGAGGCTTTGCCCTCAGCCTCACTCAGACTCTCTGGCTCAAGGCAGGGCTAGGGTGCAAGCATTTGCCAAAACAGTGTGGAACAGCACGAAAGGAAACACACAGCACGTGACAGTGCACACTTGAATGAGGAAGAGCAATTCTGAATGTCCCCTTTGGAGTTTTTCCTAATGATGGAGTGGAAAGAGGCAGGCTTGGGGTCATGCCAAGCATTCCTGGGAGTCACTTAACTACTGGAATTGCCCATTTCTTCATCAATAAAATAGAAATAGTAACACAGAGGGGAACCCGGGAAAAAGAAACTGCCTGTCCCAAAGGATGGCACACAGTAGGTGTTCAATAAATGCCACTTCTGCCGCCTTTGCCTTTCCCTTAACCAAATGATGAGATTCACCTGCAGTGAAAAACAGACCAGAGCCTTACCTACTGGGTGACCATTTAATAAGTTCTCTCCTGCTGTGCACATTTCCTCACATTTTCTTTGCCTAAAGAGATATTTGGTTATCAAAATATGTACTTCATATTAGCTCAGAAAACCAAAAAAACGGGAGAGAACTTCATTCTGTTGCTGCAATAAAGGTTTCCTTCTCTGGCGATAATCAGCTCTGCATAATTAAAATCGCTCAGACTGCTGAACTAATTTTCAGACCGGAGGTTTCTTCCTGTAGCAACACTTACAAGCAAAGTTTCTACTGTGAATGAATTTAATCGTGAGTCTAATTACAATTTTAATGAATATCTCCAGCTCTGCATGTAAACTTGCTCTCTAAGGCTTTGCTATCTGTTAGGGTATTTTAAGGTCTTTTCATTTTTAATATAAAGGAATGCATCGGCACAACCAATGTGCAGTACAGACATATTCTTTCTGGTTGAGTTCGGTTTGGTTTTCATGATCAAGTGAGAAAATGAAAAATGTCTGTTATTTTAAAGAGCCTTTTCAGAGTGGGCATTTCACCTTCCGTCTTTGTGTTGTGGTCTTTCTTCCTGAGGGTGGAGGGAGAACTTTGCAACACTTGCGCTCCATTTGCAATTTGGCATGTACGCTCTCGTTTTTATGGGTATCAGAAAATCAGAGTTCCTGTTTACCTTAGAGCCTAATGCATTCTGGAAATTCAAAGACATTTATAAAGAGGTAGACAGGGGAGGGGGTAAAAAAATCCCTTTAAAAAATATGTTTAAAAGGGAAGACATAAAATTGAAAATAGCCAACTAAGTCACTCAAGTAATCAAAGGTATCTTTCTAAGAAAAAAGAAGGAACAAGCAAAACTCTACTCAATGAACATCAGTATTTTTTATAACTGAGAACAACTGGAAACTGTCTAACAGTAGACAGTTGGTGAAATAAATTGCCATGTGTTTGAAGACAATTTGGTGACAGTCTTTCTCTTTTTCAACTTTTATTTTTATTACACAAATAATGTCCATTTAAGAAAAATCTCTTAAGAAAATACAGGTATTTAGAAAGATTTTTAAAAAAATATATCTAGACCCTCTGATCTCACAACCTAGAATGAAATATTGTTAAAATTGATGTATCCTCTTTCATATCTTATGTGTGTACATATTTCATATGTAGCCACACATAGCATTTACATACATAATATATACATACAAATACACATATATGTATATACATATATATACCATACAAAAAAATGGTTTCATATTGCCTATCCTGCTCAGTTACCTGCTTTTATCACCTAATAGCACCTTGTAAACAACTTCCCGTGTCAATGATTATGCTTTTGCAATATTAAAACAGACTGCCCAACGCTCTCCAGGCCAACTGACCACACTCCCATTTCTCTTGCCAAATGGTTTGGAGCTCTATCCTTTGCTCTTGCAACCCCCTCCCCTCCCCTTTTCTCTTCACCCCTTAGGCTGAGTATAATGCCCCACCTTCTATTACCATGTAACTGGTGACTTACATCTAGTAGAATCTTGTCTGGTCAGCTCACTGGGGACCCTTGAATCCGTGAGACAACTAGCACAGAGCAACTTCTCAGAGGGAGAAATGAAACAGACTGTTGGGAAAGAAAGGAAGAAAACTGACATGATTGCAATTGCAGGGAACGAGTACTAGGTGCTTTCACCTTCATTGTCATGTCACCCTCAAGGTGATTCCACATGGTGGGGGTTAGCAGCTCCATTTTCACAGATGTGCAAACCAAGTGTGAAGGCAATAATCCCAAATCACTTTGTGAACCCCATGCAGCTTTAACCCTGCAGAGAGAGAATTATCGTTTGCAACACTGATGCTCAGGCCCTAACACTGCCAGGACCACTGCCCCACCAACCCTGGATCCTGGGTACACCTGTGCCATCCTCACAGCATGGGTTCTTTGGAACTCCACCTTTTTGGTGCAGTCTATGGATACACACTTGCTTGTGTGAATATACCGAAGCTATGAAGGAGCCTGGGGAAGCGACTTCTTGTTTCCACCTTACGAAGAATAGACTCTGTGGAGTGGAACTCCCCCAATATATAAAGGGTGTTCAAAGGCACTGCTTGTACAGCAAGAGTAACTAACATCCTCCATTGCAGGAAAATGCCTAAATAGAAACTGCTTCATGTGTTTTCAAGGCAGGTATTAATTCATAAGCTACAGCTGAAGATGAGTGAACCCCAAATGCTTTAAAGTCCCAAACTCCCTAAGTCCTTAAGATTTGAGGGAGTTTTATTCCAGAAAATAAAGGATTTTAACTCTATGTTCTAACTTCCTCTCTTCTGAACTCCAGGCATACCAACTCCTGCTCATTAGCCTCTTTGTATAACATGTGCTGTTGAGAGAAATAATCTTTTCCAAATCCACCCACTCCTTCCTCCCAATGTTTATCTTGACCTTGACTCTCCCTCACCACTCCCCAACATAGCCATTATTCTAGAACTTGCGGAAGGAATGTAGGCCGCCCTAAACCATGGGAAAGGCATGGAGAATTTCTTTCTAAAAATATTTATCCTTCTAGGAACCTAAAAATGCACGAGATGAAAAAGGAGCTGAGGATTTGAACCCGGGTCTACTAAATTCATGTTAGAGTTTAGTGGGAGGGAGAAATGCAGGGTGTCCCCAAAAATGGGTACATACTAAGTCGGTAGATTCTACTAGATTCTGAAAATGAAATATATTTTAATAAACAGTGCCTTTGTCATTATTCAAAGTGTGTATACATTTTTTTCTGAGACTCTATATATGGGACAGAAATGGACAATGGAAAAAACACTTTCAAAAAGGAACTTATATTTTACTAAATCAGTTTGCCACTCTCCTAAAGCCATCAGTTTTTGGAAGAGCAAGCAAACTGTTTCTGGGTGACATTTTGATTTGTTTAACAGTGAATCTGAGCCTAATAAAGTGGAGAAAGGAATAAAATTAAGTTTCTAAATCAAAGAAGGCTGGAGAAAGCAAATAATGCAGCAAAGATGCAGAATGATTTGACCTCAGCCAACAGTGTAGAAAATTTAGATGGAATTAAAAAAAAAATACCTTGCAAGACAAAAAGTACTGAACGTGACTGAAGTTGCAAAAATCCAAGCTACTGAAAGCCTTGTGTGTGTGTAAATATTTTTTTAAAGACTGGAATTGTCATTTCTAGGACAAGAAGGGAAGCCTGGTAGTTTATTTCAGCTGTGGTTAAAAAGGCACATGGAGAAACCGAACAGAGACCAATCAAGAGGTCAAGATGGCACAAATCCTTGGGTCTTGAAGGAATGAGGTAATTAACTTGCCGAATCACTGTCGTTACTTTTATAAGTCAAATAGCGGGAGAGTCCCTAAATGCCTTTTCTATGAAGGGTTTTTGTTCTTTCTTTTTCTCCTGGTCTTTAGTACAGGTTGAATCATGTCATGAGAAAATTTTCACCCAAACGAGATACACTCCTTGCCAAGAACTAACATTCATCTGCGATCCAGATCCAGAAAAATTATACAACTTAAAATGCAGTCAGGGTAAAGCTTCGAAAAGTGATAATGAGATTCCTGCAAGTTGGCCCGAGGACCAAGTTCTCACGGATGGCTGCTTCACCAGGTGGTGAGATGCTGGCTCACACAGAGGTCTGCGCACATGACAACAGTGGATGGAAAGAAGCGGCCCGGGTGTCAGGAGAGCCAGGGTCAGTCCTCTCACCGCATCCCTGAGCTGCGTGACCTTGCCTCAGCCAATGACCTCTCTGAGCTTGTAATACTGAACTACAAAACCTGGAAAATGATACCTATTCTATCATTTGCATCAAATTTAAAAGTTATAAAATGCCATCGAAATAGAAGCTAATGTTATTATTTTTAACTGTTACTATTCTGAGAAAACTCCTAAAGATGCTGGGAGCCTTGGAAATGATATTTAGCCCTTGCCAGGCAATCTGAAACTTATGCTGGAAAAATGATTTGAAATTATAAAAGACTATGGCAATTACATTTATGGTAAATTTAAGACATCCCGGGGAAAGGGGAAGGTCTATCTGTGATTGATCACGTACTGCATGCCTCATCTGTGCTCAAAGCTTTACCGACATTACCCACATCTTAATCCAGTGAAGACTGATGCTATTCCAATCTTATCCTTCCAATGGGAGAACGCAGGCCCAGAGATACTCATGTGCACATCCAGGGTCTCATCAGTGGGTGGTAGAAGAGCTAAGGCCAACCCAGGAGGTCTGAAACTGGGACCTCACCAACAATAGGCCCTCGCATGACAGCCGATAGAGAAACAATGGCAACAGAAGCATAATGACATAGAAGTTCCCTTATGCAAACCTCAAGACCAGTATTGATCACACACATGAAAAGTCAGTGACAGCAGAAAATTATAAAAATTATGCATGTAAACTTTCAATGTTATACTTTCATTTTAAAAATGTAAGTATTCATTTCATAAAACCAACACTTGAACGTTGTTCAGAAAAAGGAGCACAGGTTTTTAAACGTACACATTTTTTATATGTCGTAACACAGTTGACTACCCACTACATGGGACTAAGCTCCATCTGGGTAACTTTGGTTTCTGAATGATGAGAGTTGGACTCTCGACTTGATATCTTGCTTCCTTTACCCCAGCTTCTTCATTTTTTGTCGTTTTTCTGTCATGTCCTGAATGATTTCTTCCCTAGCCCTAAATATACACTATAATAAATAAGAATCATTTCATTGTTATGCATCATCTTTATGTAAATCACTGGAACCTCTACCTTGTCTGAGATCAGTTACTAAATGATGCTCTTAATTGTTCTCTTGCAGTTGAGAATTTTCCCAATATTGTCAAGTTCCAGCAACTTACTTCTCTCTCTGAGATTTAGTAAATATCAAACTGGGGATTTCACTCTCTACTACATGCAACATTGAAAAAACTATTTAATGTTAATTATTTGTAACAATTATATCTAACTTCTATTCTTGCCTTCCATTTTTTCTAAAATGAAGCTCCAAATTATTTTTTAAAACATTTTATATCTCCTTGATCAATAAATAACTTGAAACAAAATTGCTGTATTCTGTTATAAAAACTTGGAAATTTATTTAAATCACTTTCTTTATATTCTTATTACCAAAATATGAAGAAGCATTATTTTAGAGCAAAAGCCCTTAAAGTTGGGTCAGAAATACATAGCAAGAGAAATTTTACATCACAGCTAGAAATTTTATACCACACATACACACATGCCACACACATGCACATGTACAATAAAACAAATTTTCATGAAATACCTCTACAACATACAATGCTTACTGATATTTACTATTTTGTTTTATTCCACTTCATTTCACTTTTTTAAAAGTTATTTTCCCTAACTCAGTATTTATTTTATGACCCACGAAGAGCCAAACCCACAATTTGGAAACCATCAGTGAAGAAAGCATAGGCTTTTCAGATGGCTATTTTCTGAAGCTATTTCTTCACAGTATGTGTAGATTCATGGGGAGAAAAAATCGATTTATAGAATAATTCAGTCTGTCCACACTGATTTCTGTGAAGAATACTTATCTTGTAAAAACAAATAATTTATATCTTTTAAATGAAGACTTTTCTTTTGGCCAAAAATAAAAAGTCGGAATTTAGGACTTGTACCTTCACTGCTACAGGCAGCTGTGATTCTCTGCTTGGATGTTGTGTTACAAGTGGCACTTACTCAATTTATTATATGCAACATGGTTTCCTGGAAAATATCTTCTCATTTAGAACTGTCCCAACACTATTGGAGAGCTATTTCCTAATAAAATTTTCTCTATGGGTAAGTGGCTTGAACTCCTCTGTAAATTTTTAAGCAGCAGGTTGATCAGCAAGTAATCCATGCCCTCCAGGGCCCAATGCCTAGCTCCCATGGATTTTGCCTCCATTTAAGTCATCCATCAATCACTGTAAAGCTTTCAGTGCTGCCAATCTTTGGGGTAGGGCCAAGGCCCTTTCTGTAACTATTGGTCGATGGTTTGGCATTCTGTGTGTTCTTTCTTGCATGAACCATACCAATCGTACATCAACTCTGATTGTTAGTTTGGGTGTCTTTAAAGCTGAACAAGAATTTAAACACTCTAGAAAAGCCATTAGATTACAGAACCTTTCTGGGTGCTACAATTTTCCTTATAACTTTTACTAGATGCCTGGTGCACAAAAATGTGTGCACTCGGGGGCATCCCTCAGTCTGGCCTATGCCCTCTCGCAGTCTGGGACCCCTCAGGGGATGTCCACCTACTGGTGAGCCTGGCCAGCCTGGGTGAGAGACTGATGGCCGTTTGCAGGCTGCCCACAGACCTTTCAGGGTTTGGGTCCCTACTGAGGTGCCTGGCTGGAAGCAGGTATCTGGGATTTATTTAACTTCTATAATTGAAACTTTGTTGCCTTGGTCCCCCACTCAAAGCCTAGGTTGCCCCTGGCAACCCAAGGTCCCAGCCCCGCAGGTATCTGCGGTTTGTTTATCTTCTATAATTGAAACTTTGTAGCCTTGAGTAGAGCTCAGGGCCTGCAGGGCCCTTGCTTCTTCCATTGCCCAGTGCAATTCCAGCTCCATGGCCACCGCCATCTTAGTTGAGTTAGTTTGCATATTTGCTCCTGATTGGTTGGTGGGTGTGGCTTGTGGGCATGGCTTGTGGGTATAATGGAGTGAGGGTCAATTTGCATATTACTCTTTTATTAGATTAGATAATTATCTGACCACATCTAATTTGTCTCTAGGTCCTGTTTAAGCATCATTGCCTTAAATCTAAATTATTTAACTACATTCTCATGGAAACAACACTCTTTATTTATTTTCACATTCACAATGTATTGGTTTAAGTAACATTTAATCTCATTATATGATAACAACTGAATAATGTGTACACCAAACTAAAGAAAATATAATCAATTCTTGATAAGCATACAATTCAGGTGTAAGCATGTAAGTGCTCATGAGACAACAGCAAGAAGCCTACTGGTGATGAGCATTTGGAGTGTGGTTTATAGAAGAAATAAAAAGCTTTGGACAACCCAGGATTAGATTAAAAAGAGATGGGTTGAGATATTCTGCTGTTCCACCGTAGAGGTATGGACAAAGCCCAGTGGGAAGCAGCCAGGAGGGTCCCAAGGCAAGAATTGAAGTGTTGTCACTTTATTTAGGAGGTGCAAGCCCAGGGCGATAAGAATTGGGGGGAAAGGGAAGCAAAGTAAGGAAAGATATTGAATACCACTTGCAATACAGCAACTACCATTACACAATATGCAACAAAGAGACATAGCTGGTAACTCAAGAGCATGTTTACTCACCATGCAAGCCTGCTCTGGAAAGGTGGCAAAGAGCAACTACATCTCTAAGCAACCCAAGGCAAAAGGAATTGGAATACATAGACCTGTCTCCCCTCTCTTCTCTGCTGAATTCCACTGGTGAAGGGTCACCCCACAGCGAGTTGATCCCTCCACATTTTAAGTCGCATTGTCCATCCCTCTGTATCCTATCAGGACCTAGATCCCATATACCATAGGAACACTTTTTATGTCAGTCTCAAAAGTCTGAAAGTAGGAGGTCTCAGCATGAGGCATGAAGGTAATTCAAGGGTTCAAGGGTTCCACCGGGATCCCAACCAACTTGGATCCCATGAGATTTCATTCTCGGAGCCATGAGAATGCCAACTAAGGAGGGGCTGGCACTATCCAAAAGATATGCAGCAACCTAGGAAAAAGGGGGTAATTGAGAGAATCTGAGCAGGCACACAATGTTAATGCCAAACACATAAAGCTTAACACCGAAAGTTTGGTTTTTAAAGGACAGAAAAGTGGAGGGAGGACATTCCAGGAAGGAATGGTTCATTTTTAAAGACTCAACAGGAGAAATGGTGTGGCTTTTTAATTGGAGTACAAATTGTAACATGTGGCTGGAATATGTGGCATATTAGACTATGAGAGGAAAGAGGGTTCATCACCTTTGATATACGAGCCCCATCACACTACTGATAGACAGAGAATGGATAGTCAACGGCAGCCCCTTACATCCTTATTTTCTTCACACATTCGAACCCTTTGAGCTTAGGGAAAAGATGGCTTACAGATAAGGATTAGAGAAAATAAAACTGTTTGTTCCTCCCAAGTAATGCAGCCTACATATTTCACAGAATTACTATTGACAGAAATCTCAGAGTTTAGGGAAAAGCAAGAGCCAGAGCTCACGTGATGTCTTCCAGCCATTTCAAAGCATGCAGTTTCTCTGCTATTGGTAACCTACCGTGGAGAATTCATTTCATGCCTGTCTACTCTGGTAAAACATTGGAATGAATTGAATTGTTACAAAAAGGTGAAAATTAGGAATGCCAAGAGTCGTCTGATGCAGCTAATTAAGAGTCATCATCTCTGCAGTTCGCACACACTCCTGACATTCTTCACCTGCAAACTTGGCTCCCGAAGTTGTGTCTGATAAAAGGATCATGAGACACCCCTCTTCTTGTTGTCAAGGAGAGGGTCTTACCTCTTTACACTAGAGTGCTGGAGAAAAATATTCACTTTCAAATGATCTCTCTATTACTGAATTTATTTTGATTAAACTGAAAACCTATAAGCTAGAATTTAGTTGAACTGTGTGCTGAGTACACAGGATGGAGAAAGGGAAAAAAAATGGACCCATCTCTCCAATGGCTCCTACTTCATTTGCTACTATATTAAAATCCAAACTCCTCTCTTTGACCGTAATAAAAAAAGGGGGGGAGGGCACCTCAAGTTCCTTACGCGGCTTGGCTGTCCTAACTCTCTGGCCTCACCTTTAGTTATGTTCCCAGCACTCACCTCAGTGCCTGAGTGGCCTGTCTTCTTTTCCTCAACGCATCGCGCTTGCCCCCATCTCAGGGCCCCTTTGTTTGCTGTCCCCGTTACCTGGAATGTTTTCTTTCCCCAGCTCTTCTATAACTTGGCTCCTTCACGACTTTAATATATCAGCTTAAAAGGTACCATCTCAGTAAGTCCTTCCCTGACCCACATGTATCAGTTAGGATGCTTTCGGCAACAAGTAACAAAGAGGACCCAACCAGAAATAGCTAAAGTGAGGCTTTCATAACTCTCACCACATATAGTATAAAGGGAAAATGGTCCTGTGGTTGGATAATTCAGCAGCATTAGGACATAATCAAAGATCCAGTTCCTTTCCAACTTTCCACTCCTCCATCTTCTGCAAGTCACAGGGATATGCACTGCTCCAGACATTACATGAGGACACAATTGTGCTCAGTGAAGAAGAGAGGCATTTCATTCCATGCAGTTCTGTTGATTAGCAAGAAAAACCTTTCCGAGAGGCCTCCAGCTGGCAACTCTCTGATACCATTAGCCAGGATCTGCTTTACTGAAATTAATCCCCAGCATAAAGGAAGAGACAACAATGACATATTTGGAAAGTGTATGGGAAAAATCACATTCCCTAAGATATGACCAGAGGGTATGCAAATACCCCGCAAAAAAATAGAAGTTGCACCACAAATACAAGTAGGGAGGCCAGGGTTGGGAAAGAGATGACTATTTAAGGACAAGATGAAGCAACAACCACAACACTCAATCCAAAATAGCCCACCAATCTCTAGCAAATGGACCTTTTAGTCCCTGCATAGAACTGAGTGTAACCTCACAGTTGTCTTGTTCATTTATTTGTTTATTGTTTGATGTCCTCATGCAAAGGTAAGCTACATGAGTGTGAAGACCTTGCCCATTGCTTCACTAGGCTATTCCCTGATTCACAGTAGGTATACATTGAATATTTTTTAAGGAATTCATGCATGACTGTGCCCACATGCATGCCCATTCTGTCTGGGTATACTAAGAGTCATCTGATGACTCTTAACTACCCAATGTGGTAGTTTTATATTAAACTCAATAAGTGGAAAAGTCCACCAAAACTAATCCATCACC
The DNA here is from genome assembly GCA_004026665.1 of Murina feae. Lineage (NCBI taxonomy): Eukaryota > Metazoa > Chordata > Mammalia > Chiroptera > Vespertilionidae > Murina > Murina feae. The sequence goes on from PVJC01017944.1 coordinate 20,390, forward strand.
ACTTCAATGCTCATAACTTAGAGAGACAGCCACTAAGCTCATAGAACATACCTTTTATGATTTCAGCAAATCTTTACGGGGGACTGAAAACAAAACAACAATTTTCTCTTAAATTTCAGGATTTCAACAAACCTTTACAGGGAACTCAAAACACAACTTTTCTCCTAAATTTGATCCTTCTTCAGTACTTTCTCATTCCATGATGATACCACTACCTGTCCAGATGCTCAAGACAGAACCTTAGGTATCTTCCCCACTGCCCGTCCTCCTTTATCTACACACACTCCAACATCCAATAGTCAAGTCCTGAAGAACTCAAAAATTCATCCCCTCCTCTCCATTTTAATGGCACTATTTTAGCTAGTGCTAAATAAACTCTAATATCTTTGTCAACTTAAATTTCTATGATACTTTGACTTCTATACCCTTATTTTCTAGGATCCAGCATTAAAATACAGCTATCAGACAAGGATCAAGTTTATTATTATTTTGAATTATAATAATATAAAATATATACTTCATTTTTGCTTTTTCCGTCCTCAATTGGTTCACATCTGAGAGGACAAGGAGGGAGAAAAGATACTGTTAACTATTGCATAACAGTGGCCATTTCTTAACAGTGGAGGGAAAACTAGAGCATAACTCAGGGTGTTCAGCTTGGTATTCAGCCAATTGTGCGGAGTCCAATCCTATAACAATTCATCAATATATAAAATAAATCAAACCAAGATAGTCCAACATTTTTATTACTCTGAGATGTTAGTCATGGAGACCTTTTTTCATTCAAACACATATCATAATTGTTGAGATTATGTTAAAGAACATGTTTGTACAACATGTGATACATTCCTTTGTCTCCCAATGGAAAAGTCCATCTAGGCTCTGAATTCCCAGAATGTTTGACATAATACATTCATTCTCATCCTCTCTAGTATGTGTTAAGTTATTTCAGACTTTATTATATTTTCCCAAATGATCTGTGAGCTCTTTGGAAAAAAAACCAAGTGTATTAGGAATCTTAACCCACTGGGGTCATATACATGAAACTATCATTCTCTTTTCCAATTGCTGCTTTTAACAATACTTTGTTGAGCCCCTCTCTTCTATCCCTTGATAAGACTTGAGCAGAATACATAACTTCATAGTTACTCTCAGTAATTAAAAGTCCTTTGTATTTCAAAATTTCAACCTCATCACTGATACAGTTAACTTCCTCTGTCTCATGGGCTGGACATATGGTTTGAGCGAATTTGAGAGGAGGGGGTGTTTAGTCTGAGTTTTCACTTACTCCCCTTCTCCCTAAGAAAGACTCTTAGCTCCTTAATAGTTGAGAATAGAGAGGATGACTGGAGTAATGGGAGGGGGTAAAGGTCTTCTTACTCAACTAGACATGTTGAATCCTGTCTTTACATTCACTGCTTTGGATCACTGATGCCCTTTATATGGTGGGCATGTATGTGCCAACTCTCCTGAATGGCTTCTTCTAGGGCTTGTGACGTCTCTCCAAAGCACAGGTCCCTCTCAATGGAAATTTATATTGGCCTTTTCAGTCTCACACTGATGTGGCAGTCAGTCTCTCCACCTAGTAAACTGCTCAAGTCGATCAATCCCAGTATGTTCTGTGGCATCCTTCTAACCTCCAGGAAAATCATCATTTGGGTCATGTCAAATGATGAGAGTGATGATTGCCCAATTTACAGCCTTTCTTAAGCTTTACCAACTCACTCCTATCCCCTTTTCTTTTACTCAAGAGGCAGATCCACTACTTAAGTATAGGTGTAACTAAGGACTACTATGATCACCATTGCTCCTTATGGCTGGCCCCAATCATACAAGGGATTCTCTGGTAGCCCCTATTACCTTGAGTTATCACCTTGACCCTGAGGGAACAAGAGTGAGGTAGTCACTTCTCACCTGAATGCTTTCCATCAGTCCAAGAACCTCAAAGCCTCTCTCCCTTCTTCTGCCCTGGTCTTCTCCTTTATAGACTGGGTGTGGAACAAAAAAGTGGTTATGATGAGGGTCTCTCTTGCCCCTTAGAAAATGTTGGAAACTCTCTTAGGTGGAGGCAATCACTGCCTCTTTGCCCTCAACTCTGGGCTGTAGTTGCTTAATCTTCAGTCACAGGAAAAAGTCCTTCTCAACATTCTCTTCCACATGTATGTTTTCTATTGCTGCATAATAGATTGCCACAAAGTTAGCAGCTTAAAACTATATATATATCACAGTTTTCACGGGTAAAGAAATTTATCTTGGTCCTTCAGTCATGGTCTACAGCCTCAATCAAGGTGTCACCTGGGCTGCATTCCTGTCTGGAAATGGGACTGGGGAGGATTCCGCTTTCAAGCCCACTTCGGTTGTTGCCGAATTCATTTCATTTCAGATGTGTGACTCAGTTCTGTATTTCTTGCTTCAGCAAGGGCCACTCTTAGCTTTTAGAGGCCACCCATAGTTTCTTGACACATAGACCCTCCCACAAATTAAAGGTCAACTTTTCAAAGCTAGCTGGAGTATCTCTCACTCTCCCATGCTAAGACAGGCTTATATAACTTAATGCAATAATAGGCATTGTCACATTACATTACATCTCCTGTTGTCTAGAAGGAAGTCACAGGTTCCACCCACTCTCCAAGAGAGGGGACATCCAATGGGGCCACCTTGGGGTGTGTTCAATACACACAGAGGTTTCCCTCTTTCCTTCTATCTGTAGATGGCCTGATATGTGCAAAACACACTAAATGAAACAAAAAATGATGAAGACAAGCCCATCCCCAAGGTCATATACAAATGGAGAGAGAGCCCTATCAATGACGAACTTGTAGCTTGTAGTAAATGCCTGAATCTAGTTATGTACAAGGCATCCCAGAGCCAGAAGCCCTAATTTTACATGACGAAGATGGGAAGAGTTCCTGGAGGCGGCGCTGTTTGCCAAGGCTTTTGAAAGGGGAGGGACAGGAGAGGAGGGCCCACAACATTGACCACAGGGCTTTACCTGTATCAGACACTCAGCAAATGTGCATTGAATAGAAAGCTAATGAATGTAAACAAGGAACTAATTTTCCAAATGAGCAGTATAAAGACTTGAGGAGGTCTGAAATTAGTGCATGGTTGGTGTTGAAGGCTTAACTGGTTACATACAGCACAGACCTCGAGAATTTGAAATGCTTCCAAAATCAATCTCTTTGTTGCATACCTGTGAAGCACCTTAGGTGGCTCAAGAGAGCAGAGCAAAGAAATGAGGTCTCAGAGCCAAAAAATAGGTGAGTGGAGGGATGGAGCTGAGGGTAAGCAGCTCAAAGAACAGCTGTGGGAAAAGAGGACGGAGCAGTTCTGGGACTGCACCTGGGCAGGGAATTCTGGGCCAATGAGATGCTGTCACCCACTTCCAAAATGTCTACTTTCAGACAACTGCACTTTCATACACCACATGCTAACACCATAACCTGCCTTTGATAGACACAAGACTTTCCTTAGTGGACTGGTGAATGAACACTTTGAACTATTTAATAGTAATACCTGTTGAGATCCTTTCTGATAATATCACCACCTTGGGTGGTACAAAAGTGTTTAATGCATAAATATGAATATGATGTTGCAAAGATCTTTAAAAAGGGTTCTGGGAGCTCACAGAGGTTGATACTCCTGTGTCCTTCCCCATTATCATTGATATTGCTCCATTTCTAGGGATCCTGGAAAGATTTTAGTAGAAGAGAATTCCATTGTGTGTGTTTTTTAATTTCCCCCCAAAACAAGTTTTGTTATGTTTTGTCTTTTTTAATAAAAATTAAAAATTTTTTTAAATAATAAAAGTTTTGACACAAGTGATTGGAACCATAAGCATATTTCAATCAAACATATTATAGTCAAACATATTGCATATGACAATATAAACATATTACAATCAAAATAAAGATGGAAATCTTTAAGCACACCCAAAGCAGCAAAGCTCCACTTCAATGTTTAATGATCGTAGCAATGGGTCAACCAGACATGCAATTAACTGTGAAGGGAAAGAACCATTAACATACCAAAAATATCAATAATATATAGTTGAAGATTGTGACTGTAGTGAAATGTAATTAGGGATATTATACTATTGTGAGGTCTCTGGAATGGAGTTCCCACCCAAACATGGATGTGTGTCACACATTTGAGGTCAACTTTTAGGAATTTGTATGTACAGAACCAAATAATCTGCAAAAACAGAGTGTTCCCATTAAGCAACTCATGAGTTATTGACTGGCCCCCAAATAAGTATTTTGAATACATTCTCATCAGTATACACGCCATACAACCTATTCTTTCTTTTGGTTTTACTTTCACTTTCAATATCCATCTCACCTACACTTAGTCTCAATCCAAATCTGATTTCTTTTATTCTTCACTAGTGGCCGGATGCATGAAATTCATGTATGGGGCGGCAGGGGGCGGGGGTGGTCGAGAAGAAGCTGTCCTTCAGCCCGGCCTGCAGCCTCTCCAATCTGGGCCATCCCTCTCACAATCCAGGACTGCTGGCTCCTAACCACTCACCTGCCTGCCTGCCTGCTCACCCCTAATGACTCCGCCTGCTGGCCTGCTCGCCCTCAACTGCCCCTCCACCCTCTCTCCACCCCCCATCCCCACCCCACCCCCTCACTCTACCGCCCTGCTTACCTCCAACTGTCCTTCCCTCCTGGCCTGATCTCCCCTAACTGTCTCTGTCTCAGCCCCGCCACCATGGCTTTGTCTGGAAGGTCTCCAGGTCTAATTAGATATTACTCTTTTATTAGTATAGATTCTGGCCTTTGCTTTTACTGAATTCTACCATTTTGCTAGCATTTTAACACAACGAGGAAAAAAGCTTAAGAAAATCATGGCAAATATTTTTTACACTGGTCCTGCTCTTCTTTCCTGCCTGCTTCATTTCAAATTATTCAAAGTACAAAGAGTTTCTGATCACCACTATGAGAAGCCAGTAAAAGGGCCTTGTCATTAGGCTATACAGGTAATGGAGATCCACTTGATCTTGGCAGTGGCAAACCAAATATTAAAGCAAATTAGAATCCCTATGCAGAGGCATGATCTCCCCCAGTAAACATTACAAGAATGAGAAAGTGAAGAAGCCTTAATAGGCAAATACTTTGATGGACAGCATTTTAAACCTACTCTCCAGATTTTCACTCTCTTCTTAGCGACTGTCTTGTATTTCTTTATGTTCTGGATCCTTTCAGCAAATAGCCTTTGTCTCTGCAAATATTCAGCAACCCAACAACAAGCATAAAACACCCATCATGGGTATTACACTGTCCTAAGTGTCATGGAGGGTACAGAATTGGGCTTATCTGGGAGTTTATGGTTTAGTAGGAGAGCTAATTAACATAATTTAACAATAAATAAATAAACAGGTGCTTAACATGAGACAAAGTTGAGGTTGTTTGGAGAAGGCAGCATCTGAAATGGTTCTGAAAGATTGGTGAGACTTACATAGGCAAAAATGAAGGCATCCCTAGTAAGGAAACTCGTGAAAAACATGCCAAAATCATAAAGCATTAAATAGTTCAGAAAATGAAACCTAGAACTTGGGTTTGAGGGACTAAAAGACTCAGTTTCAAACACTAGCTGATTAAGCCTTTTCAGAAAGCACAACGGACTCTTTTGTCTGGGCTGTTTTAAATATGATGTTGGTGTATTAAAACAGCACAACGAAGCATTCCCCATTCTTTTCTCCTCTCTGCCACCTATCTCACACCATGTTTGTGCTTAGTTACATAAAGCCACCTGCTCCAGGGCACACACATTTCAGAGACTGGATTTAAAGTGAAATCGCTCTCATTTCAAAGCACCCACTCAGGCAAGATCAGCTGCTTACATCCCCTCACCTCACCCACTAGAAACTGTCTCCTCCAGTTTTAACTATCCTGGGAGCCCAGCATACACGCATCCCACCCACACCTAGCTAGGCAACCAGCAGCATTAGAAAGAAAAAGCACGAGTTTAATTCCGCCAGTTGGCCTTTGCTCTTATTACTTCTCTGAACCATTTTAAGTATTAAACAAATTAGTAGCCACTATATGCATTGCCTGGGTCTAAGCTTGTCACACATGTCAGTTTATAATAACACATAGGAAATGCCAACTGGATAGCCAACATCTTAGGCTCAGTAAACTAATGAAAAAAAGAAAGATATTAAAATTACAATGATCTACTTTTGCTATGATGCATCATGATATTTTCAAGCTCCATTTGGGAAATATCTTCCCAGCCATGGTAGGAAAGAGAGAAGAGAAATGAGTAATAAGCTACTGCATAGTGAGAGAAGTCATCTTCTGTGAATACCTGTGAACTCATGAAGGCTGGGCCTTTCTAGGCATCATCAACACCATATCTTAGCCAGGGCTGTTATGATAAATTACACACAGAGATCTTAAACAACAGATGCCTATTTCTCACAGTTCTAGAGGTTGGGAAGTCCAAGATCAGGATGCTGGCAGATCCGTTGTCTGATGAGGGACCACTTTCTGGTTTACAGATGTCTGTCTTCTGGATGTATCTTCACATGGCAGAGAGGAGGAGGAGGAGGAGGAGGAGGAGGAGGAGGAGGAGGAGGAGGAGAAGAAGAAGAAGAAGAAGAAGAAGAAGAAGAAGAAGAAGAAGAAGAAGAAGAAGAAGAAGAAGAAAGAGAAAGAGAGAGAGAGAGAGAGAAAGAGAGAGAGAGAGAGAGAGAGATCCTATCTCTTCCACACCCTCGGGATCTAATTACCTCCCAAAGAGCCCAACTCCTAACACTATCACTTGGGAGGTTAGAATCTTAACATGAATTTTGGGGGCAGGGGAACACAAATATTAAGTCTGTAATGCATGGTCTTTACCATTACTCTGCAATAAAGATTTTTTTCATCCTGTTTACATGTGAGACCTCTCATCTTTGTGACTCATTCAAAAGGAACCACAAACTCCTTGAGCATACCACGTGATGGGAGTCGATCTTCATGTGAACAGTGGCTCAGTGGAAGCACAGCACTGGGCCTGCCCCCCAACACTGCTGTAATGGAGGACGTGGGCTTTTTGAGTTCCAATCAGTCACTTCTAACTAGTGGATACTGGGCTAATTATCTTAAGTCCTCACAGCTTTAGTATCTTCATCTGTAACAACCCATTGCCACAGCCGTCACAAAAAGACCTGTTCTCATTTGGCAGGCATTGAGAAAGACAATGCAGGTTAGGGCTTGAGGCCTTGACTCCACCTCTCTGTAAACTATATTCCTCAACGCATCCCTCTCTCATCTACCTAGCGGTCAGATGCATCCTAAACCGACCTGAGAACCCTGGAATCTCCCACCCTCTGTTCTCTCCACTCCCATCACACACTGCCATTCTCTCCCTCTGAGTTCACAGCAGTGACCTCTGCTTTGCCCCTTTTTCTTGCCTCTACCAATTTATTCTCCACTCTGATTCCAGATGGAGTGCTTTTAAAGTGCAAATCTATTCATATCACTTGACTACTTAAAATTCTTCCATCGTTTCCTCTTGCCCTCAGAATCAGTTCAAACTCCCTGGAGAGAATTACATGGCCCAACCACCATCAGCCCTTCATTTCCTGCTCTCTAGTCACAGTGAACATCTCTTGGCTCCATTAAGGGGCCACACTCTCTTGCCTCAGGGTCCTCATGAGGTTTCTCTCTGTTCCTAGAATGGTCTTCTCCCCTGCCCATCCTCCACTCCCACTCACTCCTCATCTAATTACCTCTTCCATGTCATTTAAATCTTAGCTTGAACTTCACTTTAAAAGATGAGCCTGTCCTCACCCCGCATGCCAACCTAAGTTACCCAACAACAGGTGTCAAAGCTGCTTGTACCTCTGCCCTCGTGAGATTCAGCCCATTTGGAATGACTGATTTGAGAGATTTCTTCACCTCTAGACTGGAAGCCCCACTCAAGAAGAGACCACATATGACTTGGGTCCTGCTATGTCCTTGCACAGGGGGAACCAGAGGCAAGTCAAAAATTCAACTTATTCATCCACTCATTCATTCACTCATTAACTCTTTTTATTGTGGTGGATGGGTATTTCTCTTCTCTTCCATCACCTTTTCCCTGCTACCTCCAAAGATGGCATCTATAAGAGAAGGGTGTGCCTTGTCAACAAGAGAGGAGAAAGACTAATAGATTATTAACCATAATTGCATAGGAGTTGACCCTCACAGGGCAAGAAGCTAAATGTCTCTGAGCCCTGAAGCCAGACCTTGGTGAGGACTTCTTCCAAAGTCTTCCCTCCTTCTACCAGCAGGATGTGAAGTCCCTCACTCTATCCCATAACCCTTCCCAGCAGTGGGACCAGTTGCCACAGACAATGGCTAACAACACAAATTCAAGGCAAGACACTGGGAGAAAGAAGCTTAAAGAAAGAAGCGACAGGATAAAAATGGGTAAAGGGTTGTGTGGGAGACAAAGGGAGAAAAAACAAGTTCTGGGTGGGTTCTGAGAGACCAAAACTAAGCATCCCCAGCTATCATTGGACTACAGAAGCCATAGGAACCTCTACCACCCTGTGGACTCTGGATGAGTTGGAACATATGTATTGCTTGAGCCTGCAATAAAGAACTGATCAAATGTTTGCGCAAATTCCCTTGTATGCTTGTAAATGGATGATAGTTTTGTGTGCAGTCCTCCTTTGGCAAACACTGGTGGCTCTAAAAGTTGCAAACAAGAATTCCAAGCTTATGAACTCTCTTCAAACCCTAAGGGTCTATGATTTAAAAGGTAAAGACATAAAACAGATGCCTGGCACACAGACAGAGCCAGTGCTGATAACACAGGGCAGCTGTCCCCATCAAACCTGTGCTGGGAGGAAGCAGAAAGGACATGTATAGAATGGAAAGGAAGTGAGGACACAGGAGACCCTAGATTCTGAGAAGTGGGTAGGGAACAGGACAGGAAATGAGAGGCTTAGGAGAAGTAATATTTTGTCTTGCCTTTTTTTTTTTTCATTTTGCTTCATTTACATTTGCACCTGATTCTTTTCCTTTATATTCTCCAGGAGATGAAGAAAAAAAAAGGCACCCCCAAAGACAATAGGACTTTGCTTAGCACTGACCCTCTGTCCAGCAATGAGCCACCAAAGAGTGCTAGATCTCATCTTTATCCCCAAGGAACTCTAATGTGCAGCAGGAAGTCTCACCTACAGTAGACTTTATAGTGGACTTGAGGTGAGTCTCTGTGGGTGGATTCTGGACTCTGTTGTTTGAGCCTCTCCTTGAGTCACATTAAGATATTTAAATGAGAGAGAAACCAAGAGGGTGGCATGGATTAACACCTGGAATTGCTGCCTCGCACAACCATTTCAAAACCACAATGAAAAGAAAAAACAGACACCACCCAGACCCACAGGCAGGCTGGCTGAGTGGAAATTCTACAACTAGAAAGAGACTGAGACTCAGAGGAAGTGCGGAAGTAAAGTGCAGAGGTACGGAGGCATGTGAAAAGGGCTTGCGGAAAGGGCTGACAACTAAGATGCAGTTGTCTTTTTCAATCCAGAGGGAGTCACAAGCTCCCATCAGCTCTGAACTCCAGTTCTGGGTGAGTTTCTAGGGATCCAGACTCATACAGGGAGAAGCTGGACTGTCTGGCACCGAGAGGAACCCCAGAGCAGCTTTCTCAGGGCGGTGCCGAGGGACACTGAGACCCGGTGCCTCTTAGGGCAGGGCTGAGAATCAGCCATAGCTGTTTGCTCTGCCCTGTTGATTCCCTGAGACCCCACCCCACCCAAGCTGCACACAAAGGCTTTTGCATATAAAAGGCTGGGAAGCCTCAGGCAGAAGCTAAAATAGCATCTCTTAGAGATTCAAGAGCCAGTGTACCCAGTGGTCAGAGTGGGACCACCCAGATTAAAACTCCTCAGATCCAAAAGGGACACACTCAGGGGGCAGACTCAGTGAGCACCAAAGCCCCACTGAAGCAACTATTGCCCCATAAGGGTGTCTCCAGCACAGAAGTTCTCCCACCATAGACACAGCTGATTCTCACAGCCAAATGGCCTGGAGGTCAATTCCTCCCCGTGATATCAACAACAATCAAGGCTTAGCTACAAGACTGTGCACAAAGCCTACAAAGAAGTGCACCAAGAGTGTCCACTTCAGGCAATTGGGGAGGCTGAGCCACTCGGCCCTATAGGACACCTAGCACAGAAAGCCACTCTATCAACACAGGGAAGCAGCCAAAATGTGGAGACAAAGAAACAGATCACAAATGACAGAAATGAAGGAAAGCAAATGACTGGATATAGAATTCAAAACCACGGTTATAAGGTTTTTCAAGAATTTTCTAGAGACCGCCGATAAATTTAGTGAGACCCTTGAGGATATGAAAAAAGAACCAGCTAGAAATTAAGCATACACTGACTGAAATAAAGAATAATATACAGAGATCCAACAGCAGACTAGAGGATCGCAAGAATCAAGCCAAAGATTTGAAATGAAAGAAACAAAAAACACCCAACTGGAAAAGAAAAAAGAATCCAAATATATGAAGATAGTGTAAGGAGTCTCTGAGACAACTTCAAGAGTACCAACATCAGAATTATAGGGGTGCCAGAAGAAGAGAGAGAGCAAGATATTGAAAACCTATTTGAAGAAATAATGACAGAAAACTTCCCCTCCCTGGTGAAAGAAACAGACTTACAAGTCCAGGAAGCACAGAGAATCCCAAACAAAACACATCAAGGAGGACCACACCAAGACACATCATAATTAAAATTAAGGTGACCAGATTTTAACATTGGTAAAGCGGGACACCATTGACTGGGGGGATTCTTTTTCTTTCTTTTTTTTTTTACTTAAAATATTACAAAGTGTAGTATGTATGTCTCTTTCCAAAAATAGGGACTTTTTAAAAATGCCGTGGGATGCAAGACAAATTGTTAAAAATCGGGACTGTCCCGCCAAAAGCGGGACATCTGGTCACCTTAATTAAAATGCCAAGGGCAAAAGACAAAGAGAGAATCTTAAAAGCAGCAAGAGAAAAGCAGTTAGTTACCTACAAGGGAGCACCCATACGACTGTCAGCTGATTTCTCAACAGAAACTTTGCAGGCCAGAAGGGAGTGGCAAGAAATATTCAAAGTGATGAATAGCAAGAACCTACAGCCAAAATTACTTTATCCAGCAAAGCTATCATTCAGAATTGAAGGTCGGATAAAGAGCTTCACAGACAAGAAAAAGCTAAAGGAGTTCATCACCACCCATCCAGTATTATATGAAATGCTGAAAGGTATCCTTTGAGAAGAGGAAGAAGAAGAAAAAGTAAAGATAAAAATTATGAACAACAAATTCATATCTATCAACAAGTGAACCTAAAAATCAAGTGAATAAAAAAATCTGATGAACAGAATAAACTGGTGAATAGAATAGAATCAGGGGCATAGAAAAGGAGTAGACTGACAATTCTCAGGGGGAAAGGGGTGTTGGGGTGCAGGAAGAGACTGGACAAAAATCATACACCTATGGCTGAGGACAGTGCGGGGGGGAAGG
>PVJC01017945.1:0-31818 GCA_004026665.1 Murina feae
GCGCGCGCCTCCGTACCTCTGTACTTTGCTTCTGCTGCTGCTCTGAGTCTCAGACTCTTCTCTGGTTGTAGGATTTTCACTCAGCCAGCCGTCCTGTGGGTGCGAGCGGTGTCCGTGTGTTCTTTTCGTGGTTTTTCTGAAATAGTTGTTCACAGCTGCATATGCGGTGTCTACCCTATGCCGCCATCTTGTTTCTCTCAAAACTTTATTTTCTTTTCATGTAAAATTTGGAAGTAGACAGTCCAGGTTGTGTAACAGCTTTATAAGCATTAGGAATCCAAGCTCTTTTTTCTCTATGCTGGCTTCCATTTTTAGGGTCATTTATAGTTACTTCAAGACATGCTAGGTCTTGCACTAGGTCCTGTCCTTCGAGCAGTCTATAAAACGGACCCAGTCCCTGACCTTACGGAGTTTATAGTGAATGAAGAAGCAGTTTACAAAACTGAAGGCTTGGTAGGCATCAAATACTGGCTTCTCTTAGGGAAGGGTGGAGGCAGCTGAGGAAAAGGATGCTTTCTGAATAGACTAGGAGCAAAGTAATGATAATTATGATGAATATAATCAGAGAATTGTGAGTGAATATAAGCAAACCAGCAGTAAGATAATCATACAGTATGTTAAAGGAAATAAAGGAATCTACCTAAGATACAGAGCTTTCAGATTCCCCATGTACTCCTTCTTTTTATTTTATTTTATTTTATTATTATTATTTTTTTTTATTGCTTAAAGAATTACAACAAATGATAGATAAGTATTACAACAAATATAGATAGATCTCCAATCCATGTACTCCTTCTGGATCTCATCCTCCCAAATCCCCCAATCCCCTTCAGAGGTTTTATCTGTATAGTTTTACCATAAATGTGTTATTCACTTTTGCTTGCTTTTAACCTGTATAGAGTTTTATATATTTTCTATGACTTATGCTTCTTGGTGTGTGTAGTTGTCGTTAATTGATTTTCATTGTTGAGTAACCTGCATTCCATTGCATGAGTATACATCACTTTATTTTTCTACTCAGTTGGACATTTATGCCATTTCCAGGTGTTTTGTGATTATGAACATTCTTATATGTGCCTCCTTTTGTACATATACAAATGCTTACTTAGGTTAGTACTTACCAAAATACTGTCAACACCATCTCATGGCAATAAATACATTTTACATTGCAATGTGCGCCGTGTGCAAACATACACACACACACACACACACACACAAACACATTCACGCCTATAACTGAAACTAGCATTTTTTGGAATAGTGCTGAGTCTTACATAGTCTTAATAACCTATAATAATAAAAGAGTAAAATGCAAATTAACCATCACCCTGAAACACCTAAGCCATACCCACCAGCCAAGCCATGCCCACCAGCCAATCAGAGTGGCTGTATGCAAATGAACCCAGCCAAGATGGAGGCCGGCAGCCACAGAGCTAGAGCAGCAGGAAGCTTCCGTTGCAACTGCCTGCCTAGGCTGGCTGGGCCTCTGTTCAAGGTAACAATGTTTCAATTATAGAAGATAAATAAACCCCAGAAACCTGATTCCAGGCAGCCTTGCTGGAACTTTGGGTCAATGGGAGCTGTGGGCAGCCTGAAAACGGCCCTCAGCCCCTCACCCAGGCTGGCCACACCCCCATGGGGTGAGGGTCCCCTTTGGGGGGTGGGGCTTGGCCAGCCTGCACACAGCCATCAGCCCCTCACCCAAGGCTGGCCAGGCACGCCAGCAGGTGGACATCCCCCAAGGGGTCCCAGACTGTGAGAGAGCTTAGGCCAGGCTGAGGGACCCCCCCCCCCGCCCCGAGTGCACAAATTTTTGTGCACTGGGCCCCTAGTATGTATGTATGTATGTATACACACACACACATATAAACAAAGTTAATGACAAGATTTAAAACTCTCCAAAATGAAAATAAAAATGAATGTTTAAAATATTTTGTTTTGGAAAGACATACAATATTAGACATTTTTATGATGGATATTCATAAATTCAAATCACTGCATACAAGAAGAATGCAACATAAATATTTGATACACTGTTGGCCTATTGTTTTCCTATGTTTTTAAGTAAATCAAGGTTGAAATCCTTGTTCATACTAGTATGTTGTTGTCAGTGGTAATATGTCCCCTTCAATTTAGCAATAGAAATTTCTTTATGGTCCTAATCTAAAAAAATTTTGATCTGTTTGGCCATCAGTTTTACTGTAGTTATGAATTCAAAGTTAAAAAAATGAATCTTCTAACTAAATGTTTTTCTTTCATATTTCAGATTTTAGAAATTAATCATGAAATATTTTATACAGAGAAATAAGATTTACAACATATCTCATTTAGTTCAAAACTGTTTTCATTAATAATGTTCTTTTCAGTAAGCTTGGGAACATATAGTAACTAGGGTGTTTACTTTTAAGTTTTATTTATAATAACAATATTTTTTGGCATCATTGGATATGTCTGACACATTAAATATATCATTATTTGTTTTCTATAGTTTCACATTTATTTATTTAAAAGTATTGAAATAATCAATTAAATATGCCTATTGTATTCCCAAGTTTCAACAGTATTTGCCAGGTGAGATTTTGATTCACTTGAATAAAAAAGCATATCTTGCCAGTCAGGGTGGATCAGTTGGTTGGAGCCTTATCTCATACACCAAAAGGGGTTTGGGTTTGTATAGGCAACTGATTGATGTTTCTCTGTCTCCGCCTTCCTCTCTCTCTCACAAATAAATAAAAACATATTCCTGGGTAAGGATTTTTAAAAAAGAATATCTTATTCCCACATTTCATGCTATCCTGTCTAGTATTTTCTTAACAAACAGTAAATGCACATTAATATTGTATTTTTTTGTGGGTAGTGTTAGCTCTAGTCTTTGAACAAAATATTTTAGAAAGTCGGGTGTTCACTGAGTGTTCTTTCATTACATCAGCAGCTTTTATTACATTTTACCCCTGGGGGTTGGTGGAATTTCTGTGCTAAAGCTTTATTATATAAAAAAGTGATTCTAACCAACTCTTTGTTTTTGTAGTCTTCTGATTTTTAAGAATAATTCTGCTCTTTCCAATCATATTTGCTGCTCCATCATTTATAATACTTGTAAAATTTTTAGTTTAATTATTGCTTAGAAGTGCACTTTATAATTATATAAGCATATTTAAGTAAGTTATATGAGAGATTAAAGTTTCTAAAATATAAGAATCTTAAGTAGTCTTCCCATATGTATCTGACATAAATGGAAATAATTTCTATCAAATTGGGTCATGAAATTTATGACTAAAACTGAGAAATACTTTCTTGCTCTTCTGCAAGAGTACAGATTTTACATAATAGTGTATCATCACTGAAAGATATAGCTTTTAATTTATTAGTGCATTTATAAAAAAATACTCTCAAGAAAATACATTCTCTGTCTCCACAATGCTCAAAGAAAATGTCCAGTGGCTATGTGAGTCATTTTCATTTGCCACCAGTAAGGCAACTAAATGATAGCAAGGACTCTTAAGCAAAGAAAAAACAACAAAAACAACAACAAACCACCACTCATAAATCACAGGCAACAGTGTGGTGATTACCAGAGAGGCAGGGGGAGGTAGAAACAGGTAAGAAGGATGAATGATAATGGAAGGAGACTTGACTTGGGGTGGTGAACACACAATACAATGTACAGATGATGTATTAATAGAATTGTATACCTGAGCACTATATAAATTTTTTAACCAATGTCAACCCAGTAAATTCAATAAAAAATTTTTAAAAAATGACTCAGAATTGAGCTAACTGTATCTTTTCTTGCTCTGAAAATGTTTTTAGGAATGGAGAGCATGGTGTTTTTCCAAATCTTTTTATTTTTGAAGGTCTTAATCTTTCATTTTCAAAATACCACTACACCCTTGGTGGAAATGCAGATAGGTGCAGCCACTGTGGAAAGCAGCATGGAGTTACCTCAAAAATATTTAAATGGAACTGCCTTATGACCAACCATTCCACTTCTAGGAATATATCTAAAGAAACTCAAAACACTATTTTGAAAGAATATATGCATCCCTGTGTTCATTGCAGTTATTCACAGTAGCCAAATTTTGGAAGCAGCCCATGTGCCCATTGATACATGAGAGGGTAAAAAAGCTGTGGTACATTTATACCATGGAATACTACTCAGCCATAAAAGAGAAGGAAAGCTTACCTTTTGCATCAGCATGGATGGACATGGAGAGTATTATGCTAAATGAAATAAGCCAGTTAGAGAAAGTCAAGTACCATATGATTTTCACCATATGTGGAATCTAATGAACAAAATAAACTAACAAAGTGGAGACAGACTCATGGATACAGAGTACAGACTGACAGCTGTCAGAAGGGTGGGGGTTAGAGGCTGGATAAGATTGGTGAACAAATAAAGCAAAGAAAAAAAAGGACTCATGGACAGGGTTTAGTGAGTGGCAGAGGGAAGGGAGAATGGGGAAGGTAAAGGAGGGTAAAGGAGAGAGAAATGGTGATGGCAAGAAACTTGACTTAGGGTGGTAAATACACAATACAGTATGCAGATAATGTATTGTAGTATTGTACACCTGAAACCTATGGAATTTTATTAACCAATGTCACCCCAATAAATTAAAACCACGTACAAAAACAGAATACCACTACATATACTTGGGGCTTATAATTTTTATTAAATTTTTGCATAGTATTTTGCATAACATGTACCCTTAACAGATTCAGCAACCGAATTTGAATATACCTCTTTATTTTTTTTACTTGCTCATTTAAAATAGATGAATTTATTTAATGTCAATTTGCTTTTCTTTAATGTTAAATTGTTGTGAACTTGAAAAATGTTATTCTGTAATGTACTGCAGAAGAAGATTTTTTAAAAAGCAAAACAGTTGACACTTTTAGGCCCAATAGATAATAGTTATTTCAAACATTTTGTAACTACAATGAATTATGCTAATATAAAATTACAATGTATAGTATTAACCCTTCTATTAGAGTGATGGTAAAAGTTGTAGGACTTCCTTTTCGGTAGATTTCAGGTGATTCTGAAATATGGTTGTTTTATATTTTAGTTGTAACTTTGATGTGGTTGTGGGAGGCGGCAAGTCTGCATTTACCCATGATGCCATCTTGACTGGTAATCCAAATTAAAAAAAAAAAGATTTCTTTTTATTGATTTATGAGAGGAAGGAAGAGGGATAGAGAGATAGAAACATCAATGAAGAGAGAGAATCATTGATTGGCTGCCTCCTGCACACCCCATACTGAAGATCGAGCCCACAAACTAGGCATGTGCCCTGACCAGGAATTGAACTGTGACCTCATGGTTCATAGGTAGATGCTCAACCATCAGGCCACACTGGCCGGGCATACTTCTTTATTTTAACACCCTTGATTTGGCACTTTATTTTTCTAGACATTTGTTTATTTGCCACTGAATGTCTCGTGCTAGGATTTCAGAGGTAAATAAGATAGTTTATGCTTTTGAGAACTCAGTCTAGTGGGCAGCTAATGAGTAGTCACAGTGGAGATGTGGAAGCAGTTTTGAGGGAGTAAAAAATTCTTCAGGTCAGGAAAAAGCTTCACAGTGGAGATGGACTTAAGCTGATGATGAAAGAAGAATAAGATTTCATGTGAAGTGGCAGAAAAAACATTCTGACATGGACACGAAAAAGGCACGGAAGCCTGAGTGCCGCTTATTTATTAGTTTTGTCTCCCTGGAACATTTTGTAAGTTGTATTGAGTATTCTGAAATTACAGAAAAGCAGGCAAGGGATTACTTCATGTAGGGTGATACTAAGGATTTTAAGCATGATGCATTCAAGTTTGCAGCTTTGATATTTTCCTAGCTGTACTTTTGGCAGATTTGCATGAGCTGATTATTTTGATATGATAGTGAATTAATAGGAAAAGAAATTTGGAATGTTATTTGTCTTCAGAGAACTTCATGAATATTATCTAACCTTTCTTTATAACCTAAGTGAAGAAGTTAAAGTTTTGGAGAAAAAAATAGTTTTTGAATTTTTTTTCATTTTCAATTACACTTTACTGTCAATATTATTTTGTATTGATTTCATAAGTACAACTTAGTGTGTTTTTGAAAATTTTAAAGACTTAAACTTTTTCAAGGTTTAACTTTCTCAGATAATTAGGCAGAAATGAAATCTGGTTTCCTGGGCCAGAGCATTTTATTTCCAGTGCAAAGACTGTCCTGGGCTGTCTTTCCATCTGCCATGATTACGGGCAGAAGTTGAGATGATGAATACTGCATGATTTTTGGGTACTAAAATGAACAGATATGGAGAAGAGCCTTTGGATGGCCCATGAACATCTAGTGTAAGTGAGAAAAGATCTTACCGTTTTAAGGCACTGAGATTTTGTAGTTGTTACTGGGACTTTACCTGACCTGCATTCATTGATGCAATCAGCATATCAAAACAGTTTTAGCTTAGAAATAAAATGATTTTAGAAGGAATTGTTGTACAAGTGTAAAAATTTAGAAAAACATTACCTAATTTAGAGATACTGAAACCACAATAGTTCATGTATATAGTAATGTAAAGTTTTCATACCATATATACATTATGAAATAAGTAATTGCAAGTATCTATAAGAAAGTCATTTTGAAAGAGATTAATTTTACCCTTTCTTTAATTTGTTAACATAAATATAGCTAGTGTGACATTAATCCATTACAAAACTGGGTAAAAATTGAAGACAATTCAATTTCAATTTCATAGGTCACTGAATTTAATCTTACTTTTGACATTATTTTATTTAAGTATTCACATAATACGGAACCTAAGTGGCTCATTTGTACTTTGATAGTCCAAGTTCCAAAGTAACTGTATGTACCTACTATCTAATAAAAGAGTAATATGCAAATTAGGTATCACTCTGTGACAAAGATGGCTGTCCCCATGGCCACAAGATGGCCACCCTCCTAGCCACAAGATGGCTTCCCCCATGGCCACAAGATGGAGGTGCCCATACCACATTCTATCTAATAAAAGAGTAATATGTAAATTAGGTGTCACTCTGTCACAAAGATAGCCACCCCCATGGCCACAAGATGGAGGCGCCCATAGCCACATTCTATCTAATAAAAGAGTAATATGCAAATTAGACGTCACTTTGTCACAAACATGGCCTCCTCCCCATAGCCACAAGATGGCTTCCTCCATGGCCACAAGATGGTCACTCTCATAGCCACAAGATGGCAGTGCCCAGTCCAGCTTAGCCCTACTACTGAAGTGGTCAGGCCTGTTAGCCAGGCAGGTGGCGGGGGAGGCGGGGGGCCTGAGGGGCAGAACAGGCGATCAGAGGGGGATGGGGGTCCCCTGCCCAGGCCAGAGGCCTTCACCAGAGGCCTCAGGCCTGGCAGGGGCAAGGCCGGAGATTGCAGGGGCCTGGGTTCTGCAGAGCCAGCTATCAGAGAGGCAGGAGCAGAACCTGCGATCGCAGGGGGCAGGATCAGAGCCAGTGATCACAGAGTCCTGGGTTCTGTGAAGCCAGTGATCGGAGGGGCTTGGGGGTCCCCTGCCCAGGCCTGCATCCTGGGCCAGAGGTTACAGGCCTGGGCAGGGGTGGAGCTGGGATTGGAGGGGCAGGGGTGGAGCCAGTGATCAGAGTGAAATACAGAGGAAACACCTTCTCTTACTGCCGATTGGCTAAGCTCCCTGTATGCCATTGATAATATTCTTAGTAACTTGGGTAATAAGAATCCAAAAAGGTGATCTAGGGTTTTCCCACCACACTCCTGGAGAAAAAAATGAAGGTCCACTGCTGGAGGGCTAAGAAATGTCATATCCTGCCCTAGCCGGTTTGGCTCAGTGTGTAATGGCTCAGCCTGATGACTGCAGGGTCTGGGTTCAATTCTGACCAAGGGCAGGTACCTAGGTTGCAGGCTCCTCCCTGCTGGGACCCAGGTCAGGGCATATGCAGGAGGCAATCAATCAAAGTGTTCCTCTCACTTTGATGTTTCTCTCCGTTTTTCACTTCTCTTCCATATTCTCTGATAATGGAAACAAAAAAAAACAAAAAAAGAAAGAAATGTCATATCCTATGAAAGACACATCTTGAAAATACCTAAAGGAAGTTGTTATTTCTTCATGGTGAAGGGACTGGAGTCCATGTTGATGAAAACACCTTGGTGGCTGCAGTGACTGGCAGTGGCTGCAGCAGCGGGGGTGATGGGGCTGGTGGCTTCTCCTGATTAGCCTGGTTGCCTCCCACAAAGGGAGGCCAGACTGCAGCTTAGGCCCGCTCTCCAAGGGGAGCAGAGAGTGGGCCTAAGCCATTAGTAGGACACCCCCTGAGGGTTCCCAATATGTGAGAGGGGGTAGGCTGGGCTGAGGAACCCCCTCCACCAGTGCACGAATTTCGTGCACTGGGCCCCTAGTTTTAAAATAAGTAGTGTGATGATATTAATACTTACCTGAAAATATGAGTTACTGTAGCAATTCATAGTTTATTAATATCTATTAATAGCCAGTATAATATCCAATATCATTATAGTAATTATCCTATATAATAAGAGGCATATGCAGATTGATTATCATACCAGCACACAAGATGGTTGTTCCCATGTGGACACATGATGGCTGCCACAAGATATCCGGCAGGGGAGGGCAGTTGTGGGCGATCAGGCCAGCAGGGCAGGGCAGATGGGAGGGTCCAGGTCTGAAATGGAGGGCAGTTGGGAGCAACCCAACCTGCAGGGGAAGACAGGGGCGACTGGGCTTGCAGGGGAGGCCAGTTTAGTGTCGATCAAGCTAGCAGGGGAGTTGTTAGGGGTGATCAGGCTGGCAGGCAGAAGCGGTTAGGGGCAATCAGGCAGGCAGGCAAGTGACTGGTTGGGAGCCAGCAGTCCTGGATTGTGAGAGAGATGTCCAATTGCCTGTTTAGGCCTGATCCCGGTCCTAAATGGACAGTTGGACATCCTTCGAGGGATCCCAGATTGAAGAGGGTGCAGGCTGGGCTGAGGGAAAATTACCCTCCCCCCCCCCCCCAATGCATGAATTCCATGCACCATGGACTCTAGTATCAATATAAGTACTTTAATTTTACAGCAAGACATTCTTCTGGTCTTTTATAATCATAGTTAATTATGGATGAATAAAAATTATACTACAAATATATAAACCAATATATGCTTAAGATTATTATTGTTTACTTATAGTGAATTATATTTCCACACTAAGTAATCCCTATTTATCTAGGTAATAAATTTAAACTATAGAAAATATGCAGTGTAACTTGTACTGTAAATAAACTATTAGCAATGAGTGTCACAGTGAGAACTGGTAGTATATGAATTATTCACTGCAAACTTATTTTCTATGTATCATTAGCATGTAAGATAATGAACCTAATTACCATGGCTTTAAACTTGGGGGGGAGTTAGCAATTTATGTGTAGAATATTCTGGGCTGTAGTTATCACCCACAAGGGTATTGAGAGAACTAAAGACATTACTTCTTTACTCAGCTTTGTTACTGCGATATTCTTTCCCCTTACTTACTTCTTCGTTGGTCAGTTTGTCTTTTATTTATTTTTTATTTTTAGTGTAAGACTTAATGGGATTTTCTTTTCCTTGAATACCTTTTTAAAGGAGTTATGAGATATGTTTAGTATTTTAATGAGTTATTTTTAGTGTAATTTAGTGTTGTAGGTAGACAAAATATTATTAGGAAGATTTTTTTTCATTTACTCTCATGAGCTAGCATCAACTATTATAGTAGATTACCATAAATAGTCTAATTACTTGAAAAATCTTGGTTAAAAGGTTAATAATCAATTTCTCCTTTTAACAGATCTAGACTAAAATGATTTACTTTCAAAGTACTTGGTATTAGCATATGGCCCTTTCTAATTCATAATATTGCATCTCTGTTCTTATTATAAGGTTTTGATTAACTTCTTGCTTCTGTAGTGTAAAATATCTGTAACAAGCTATTCTAATTAAAGTTGGTAAATCTACAACTGCTTCAATTATGCACTAATCAATTATGCACTAATTTAATTCCACTTAAGCAAGGTATAGTACATCATTAATTGGTTTCAGACTTAATAAAACAGATTTAGAAATAATCAAAATTTGAAGCATTTTATTTAGCTGGGGAAAAATATATAAGGATCATAATGTCAGGTAATTCACATATCAACTCTGATAAATGAAGAGTTTCATCTCTTTAAAAATGAAGGGATACATCTGCCATTTGTGTTCATTGTTGAGTGGTATAGGCTGAGATGGTAATTTTAATATCTTTAATGTATTAGTATTATAATCTACCTTTTTCTTAAATATTACCTTTTTTAATATTAAAAACAAAATTATTTTTTATAACATGATTGTTTAACATCCTGTATAATAAAAAGGTAATATGTAAGTTGACCCTAACAGCAGAACAACTGGGAATAACTGGTCACTATGACACACACTGACCACCAGGTCGCAGATGCTCAATGCAGGAGCTGCCCCTGGTGGTCAGTGCACTCCCACAGGTGGAGCTCTGCTCAGCCACAAGCCAGGCTGACGGCTGCCAGTACAGCGGTAGTGGTGGGAGCCTCTCCCACCTCCTCAGCAGTGCTAAGGATTTCTGACTGCAGCTTAGGCCTGCTCCCCGCTGGCAAGTGGACATCCCCCAAGGCCTCTTGGGCTGCCAGAGAGATGTCTGACTGCCAGCTTAGGCCTGGTGGCCTGGGGAGTGGGCCTAAGCCAGCAGGTGGACATCTCTCGAGGGGTCCCAGACTGCGAGAGGGCACAGGTTGTGGTGAAGGACCCCCCCTAAGTGCACAAATTTTTGTGCACCGGATCTCTAGTATATCATAAGGACACACCTAAATTCATTGTTTTTCAACCTTTTCTTTATCATGGCCACAGAATATTTAGTACTAGTTTGTTTTGAATATGTAAGTGCATACTCAAGTGCATTTTCCCAGAATTATGTTAAATAGATTATTACATATAATGAAATTGAAAATTTTTAGTAAAGAAATCTTTGTTATGATTTTATTCTTGTTGATGTGGTGATTTAAGTGTTAATCAAAATTAAGAATTTTGAATTATGAACTCAATGTTACAGTTTTTCCCAACTAACTTGGAATTAAATGATTTCAGATTAAATTTCATTACTCTCTTTTTAAAAAAAAAATATTTTATTGATTTTTTTACAGAGAGGAAGGGAAAGGGATAGAGAGTTAGAAACACCGATGAGAGAGAAACATCGATCAGCTGCCTCCTGCACACTCCCTACTGGGGATGTGCTCGCAACCAAGGTACATGCCCTTGACTGGAATTGAACCTGGGACCCTTGAGTCCGCAGGCTGATGCTCTATCCACTGAGCCAAACCAGTTAGGGCTCATTACTCTCTTTTAATCCATATGCTGTATTATTGGGAATACTGCTCAGCTTTCTTCTGAAGAATTTAGTATTTTTTGTATTTCTTTATAATAATGTTCTAGATGAGGTTTTTCTAGGTTGTGAAGACTGTTAAATTCATTTTAACCTTTTGAGAAAGTTATTTTTGGTAACAAGTTTCAGGGGACCCCATGGACCTGCGATCCATTATATCTCAGGGACCCTTTTTAAAAATAAAGGTAAGGTATGCACATGGTTAGAAATCAAAAAGAACTGATGGTCTTATAATGAAAAGCAAGAGAAATCCTGCTCCACATTTATTTCCTTTTGCCACTCCCCTAAAGGTGCTCACTTTAAAAAAAAATATTTTTATTGATTTCAGAGGAAGGGAGAGGGAAAGAGAGACAGATACATCAACAATGAGAGAGAATCATCGATCGGTTGCCTTCTGCACTAGGTATTGAGCCCACAACCTGGGCATGTGCCCCTACTGGAATCGAACCTGGGACCCTTCATTCCACAGGCTGACACTCCATCCACTGAGTCAAACCAGCCAGGGCAGGTGCTCACTTTTAACTAATTTTAATTTGAATGCTTACTGTGATTATCTTTAGTAGCATAGGATTGTTATTTTTTGCTATTTCTGCTTTTCTGTCTATATTATAAGCATAATATGCTAATTAGACCGGGTGTCCTTCCGGATGATCTTCCAGATGAAGCTGCGAGGGAAGCCCGGGTCCTGAGTGCCTGCTGGTGGCCAGAGGGAAGCCCGGGTCCTGGTGCCAGATAGAAGCCGGTGCCGGCAGTTGGGGGAAGGAAGGCCTACTCTTGTATGAATTTCATGCATCAGGTCTCTAGTGTTCTATAATTAGATGAATCTTCATTTCACACAACCTTTACCTTTTCTTCACCCTTCCTTGTTTTGATTACTGTTTCAGTTCCAAATTTGGCTATTTTGTTTTTCCAAATAATAAAAGGAAACATATATTTCATGTTTTATTACCCATGTTCCCTGCCCTCTCCTCAGTTCTCTGGAAGCAACTACTTTCAACACTATTAGCTTCTTCCTTCTGATACTACTTTATTTGTAAATAATATGCTTATTCAGTTTTTTATGATTAAACAACTTTAGATGTTATCTATTGACTTTTTTATGGCAATATGGGATTGAGTTTTGAAAAGTCATATAATAATTTTGGTTAAATCTATAAACAATCTATACTTAATATTTACAATATAATGACCATGTAAGTATTGAATAACAATTCATTATATTACATTCATTTATTTAAATTGTGTCCTCCCATATTATTAAATATCTTGCTTATTCATTTTCTTACTTTCTTATGTGCTAAATCGCTAATTTTCCCTTCTGTTTGAACAGGTCTCTCAGGTACTGTTCATTAATGTTTTTCAAGTCCTTAAATATAGGTCCAAAAGCTTAATTAATATTTTTTTCTTGGAAACTTCTCTCCTTCAACCTTCTATTCTGTTTCAGTCAGAGTTTTTTGTTTGTTTTTAACTCTCCATAGCTCTGATCCTGTGACTTCTCTTTATTGTTCTTTTGTTGGGTAATTTGCCTTTTTATTTGTTTTTCTTCTTAGTTTATTCCCTTGTTTTCCTGAAGCATATCCTCCAGAGATTCCTGAAAAAGAATGGGTGGAAAATAAACTTTCAATACCTAAAAGTCTAAAATGTCTTTATTCTACCTACTCATTAGATTGATATTTCAACTAGGTATGGAACTAGTTGAAATACTTTTTCCTCAAAAGTTTGAAGTGTTTGCTTCATTAGTAGCCAGTGTTGCCCAGGAGAAGACTGATGTGCTGATTTTGAACTTTTTTATGTAACCTATTTTTCTTTCAAAACTCTTAGAAAGGATCTTCTCTTTTCTCCTAGTGTTATGAATTATCTTTATGTGATTTTCCTTGGCTCTTATTTTCATTGTGCTGAGCACATTATTGGCACTTATAATCTGGAGTGTACATTTTTGTTATAGTGTACATTTTTGCTATAATTTTTTCTTTCTCTCTGAAACTTGGAATTTTTTTTATTAACCAATTTCATATTAACGAACACTTTGAGTTTTGCTGTTTTTCACTCCCAAAACTACTCACTTTTACCATCTTTTTACATATACTTTTATAAAATTGTGCCAGAATGAAAAGGAATACACAATTTAATTTTTGAGAGATGCCAACTTATCTTTCATAAAAGTTGTATTAGTTACTTTTGATAGGGTATAATAGTTTTTATTTACGTATGTTACCAATGTGATAAGTGGAAATGTGACATTTAGCAGTTCTAATATACTTTCTTTCCCCTGATTATTGCTGAGGTTGAGAACATTTGATTGCACTTCATTCTCACTTGATTGCACTTCACTTGTTGCGTTTCACAGATATTGCATTTTTTAATATACAAATTGAAGGTTTGTGACAACCCTGTGTGGAGCAAGTCTATTGGCACAATTTTATTTTTCCAGTAGCATTTTCTCACTTTGTCTCTGTGTTACATTTGGTAATTCTTGTAATATTTCAGACTTTTCCATTATTATTGCATTTGTTATGGTGATCTGCCATTAGATCATTGATATAACTGTTGTAATTGTTTTGGAGTATTACAAACTATACCCATATATGACAGAAAAAAATCAATAAATGTTGCATGTATTCTGACTGCTCCACCAACCACCCATTTGCTTTGCTTCTACCCCTCTCCTCTGGCCTCCCTCCCTGAGATACAGCAGTAAAAATTTGGCTAGTTAAAAACGGCATGTAAGTGTTAAAGGAAAAGTCACATATCTCTCACTTTAAATAAAAAACTAGAAGTGATTATGCTTATCGAGGAAGGCATGTTGAAAGCTGAGATAGGCCAAAAGCTAGGCTTGAACCATATAGTCAAGTTGTGAATACAAAGTAAAAGTTCTTGAAGGAAATTAAAAATGCTGCTTCAGTAAGCATATGAAAGATGAAAGTGAAACAGCCTTATTGCTGATAAGGACCAAGTTTCAGTGGTCTGGATAGAAGATCAAGCCAGCCCCATTTCCTTAAGCCATAGCCTAATCCAGAGCAAGGCCTTTTTAACTTTCTTCAGTTCTGTGAAAGCTGAGAGAGGTGTGGAAGCTGTCATAGAAAAGTTTGAAGCTAGCAGAATTTGGTTTGTGAGGTTTAAGGAAAGAAGCCATCCCTGTAACAAAAAAGTGCCAAGATGAAGCAGTTAAGTGTTGATATAGAAGCTGCAGCAGGTTATCTAGATCTAGTAAAGATAATTAATACAGGTAGCTGCACTGAACAACAGATTTTCAGTGTAGATTAACAGCCTCATATTGGAAAAAGATGCAATCTGTAGCTTTTCATAGTTTTGAGAGAAGTCAAGGCCTGGCTTCAAAGCTTTAAAGGACAGGCTGACTCTCTTATTAGGAGTTAATGAAGCTGGTGATTTTAAGTTAAAGCCAGTGCTCATTTACCATTCTGAAAATCCTAGGGTCCTTCAGAATTATGCTAAATCTACTCTGCCTGGGTTCTTAAAATGGAACAACAAAGCTTGGGATGATAGCACAACTATTTACAGCACAGTTTACTGAATATTATAAGCCCATTGTTGAGACCTACTACTCAGAAAACCCCCCAAAACATTCCTTGCTAAATATGACTGCTTATTAACAATGCACCTGGTCACTCGAGTTCTGATGGATATGTAAAACAAGATTAATGTTATTTTCTTTCTTAAAAAAATATTTTCATTTTAGAGTGAGAGGGAGAGGGATAGAGATAGAAACATCAATGAGAAGGGAACTGATCAACTGGCTCCCACACAGTCTCGCTCCCTCCCTCCCTCCCCACTCCCCCGAGATTGAGCCCGCAACCCCGGCATGTGCCCTGACCAGGAATCAACTGGTGACCTCTTGGTGCATGGGTCGATGCTCAACCACTAAGCAACACAGGCTTGGGGGTTAACCTTATTTTCATGCTGCAAATACAATGTCCATTCTGAAGCCCATGGACTAAGGAGTAAATTTGATTTTCAAGCCTTATTGCTTAAGAAATACATTTTGTAAGGATATAACTGCCATAGATAGCGATTTCTCTGATGGATCTAGGCTGTTGTAGAAATTACCAGGTGACTAGAAAACACACAATTGGTACTTGGAAGATTCAGAGAAAACTCTTTATTTGCAGATGCACTAGTGTGTGGCTCAAGGCAGTCATTCTCCAGAGCCCGAGTGATGAATATGGAGGAAGCTTTCCCTCAGTTTCTTTGTCTCCCCAAATATGGACCAAGGCTCTGCACTCCCCCATGGGTGGGGTTACACCCAAAGGCCTGGCCTGGCTGGTGCCAGCGCTGCCAACCCCTCTGGAGGTTGTCTATGGTTCATGGTTTATGGCCTCTGTAAAATGGGAGTATTCCAGGAAACAGATTTTGCAAGGCTGGACAAGCTTTACAGATAAGAATGGGGCTTAATTATGGCAAGAATGTGAGTCAGAATACTGATTATTGGCACAGATTCAGATTGCTAGGTCCCCCTCCCCTTCCAGTTATCTTATATTCCCCCTCAGGCAAAGTAAGTTGAAGACTTCTGGAAAGGATTTACCATTCTAGATGCCATTATGGACATTTGTGATTCACGGGGAAAGGTCAAAATATCAACATTAATTGGAGTTTGGAAGAATTTGATTCTAAACCTCATGGATGACTTTGAGTGGTTCCAGATATCAGTGCTGGAAGTAATTGCAGATGTGGTGGAAATAGCAAGAGAACTAGAATTAGGAGTGGATCTTAAAGATGTTAGTGAATTGCTGCAATCTCGATAAAATTTTAATGGATGAAGAATTGCTTTTTATGGATTAGCAAAGCAAGTGGTTTCTGGATATGGAATCTGCTTCTAGTGACAATGCTATACAGATTGTTGAAATGACAACAAAGGATTTGTAGTTGATAAAGCAGCAAGCGGGTTTGAGGGGAATATTCCAATTTTGAAAGAAATTGTATTGTGGGTAAATACTATGAAAACAGCAACTCGTGAAATCATTCATGAAAGGAATTATTTGATGCAGCAAACTTCATTGTTGTCGTATGTTAAGAAATTGCC
This sequence comes from Murina feae, assembly GCA_004026665.1. Classification (NCBI taxonomy): domain Eukaryota; kingdom Metazoa; phylum Chordata; class Mammalia; order Chiroptera; family Vespertilionidae; genus Murina; species Murina feae. The sequence continues at coordinate 16,450 of PVJC01017945.1, forward strand.
ACTCCAACCTTCAGCAACCACTACTCTGATCAACAGATGAGGTGAGACCCTCCACCAGCAAAAAGATTATGACTTGCTGGTCAGATGATGGTTAACATTTACCAGTAGAGTATACTTTCTAGATACAATGCTATTGCATACTTACTAGCCTACAGTATAGTATAAACATAACTTTTACATGCAGTGGGAACCAAAACATTTGCGTGACTCCTTTACTGCAGTGATCTCAAACTGAACCCTTACATCTCCAAGGTTTTGCTTGTATAGGAGGCCATTTGTATTCATATATTTTGAAATGGCTCCTTTTGTCCTCACTGTACAGGCAGAACTTTTTGGCCATTTTTTCCTACATTCTTACTCTGATATTGGTCTTTACAATCTTAGCATTCTAGTGGGGAGAGGCAGCATGAGAATCAGTACAAGGGTCAAGGAAATGATCTCTGTTCTTTTCGCCTGGGAATCTCTGGCCTGAACTATTCACTTCAAGCCTTTCTCCTGGCTTTGTCATTTTCAGACAGAAGGATTCTTCTCATGCATAAGTGCACCAACCAAATGGAGAACTGAGAGAAAACCTTGACATCGACATGAGATTATAACCTCAAAATCAGGTTTTGACTTTCAACCTTATTGTTTTCTCAGAGAGCTGGAGGGTTGGGTGCTTAAGGCAGAGGTAGGGAGAAGCTTTGAGATTCTGCTACTTGAACTTCAAATTCTGGTATGACAGTCCAACATCAAATTAGATTTGCTTTTTTGAGAATTTTATTCTCAGTTTTTATATTATTTTTCTTACCAAAACATGAAGGATAACAAACTAACATGGAATGCATTTGGTACTGATGATAAATAGGTAGTTTCATTCATTGATTATTCATGTAGTATTTGTTCATATTGTGTTAGTCTTCATGGATACAGTAGTGACACTATACTTGCTCTCATGGAACTTACAGTCCCACAGATTGGTAGGAGTCTAGTTGATAAACCATGTATTTTGTGCTTCTCAACAATAGAAGGATCCACTGATTCAGAAAAACTTTTGAATCAAACAGGCTTTTAAAAAATGGAATGTGATATTTGCTTGTTTCTATTTTTATAAACAAATTTATTAGCTTTTGGTTTTTAAAAGTAGGAGAGAGCACAGTGTCTTGGCAGAAAAACCTAATACACCATTCTTATGAGTTCTTCAACTGTTGCAAAACATAAACATTTAATAAGGGGTTTAGCAAAGAAGATTAAATGTTATTTAAAACATATGTTATAATTGATCTCATGGCTAAATGGCCTGGTTCAGGAATCCATGAATTATTCCAAGGGAAATTCTTATATAGCATAAAGTTTTTTTGTTTTGCTTTTTCTTCATGCATACTTCACAGGGGAATTGAATAAGAAGTCAAAAAGTCATAAAAAAAAAAAGAGAAACTTTTCCTTTTTACTGCTTTCACTAGGAAGTAGAATACATTTTTAGTGAATGGCTATGCTTTATCATGGAAATACAGTTAGGTAATTTAGGCCTTCCCAAATTTGATTTCATTCTGTTTAGTGATGGATATTAGTAAATTGAATGAGATGGGGGGAAATTAAATAAAAGGAATTCTCAAACTTTTAAGTAGTTGTGTTCTACAGTTAGTAGCATGGATTTTCTTGTTTTTATGTTTTCCTTATGAAATATTTACACATATATGTACACATATAAATATCCATAATCAATATGAAGGATTGATTTGTAGATTCTGAAACATTATGTAAATGCTGTTATACTGTGTCTCCTTGTTGCTTTTTATTGGTACAATGTTAATTTTTAAAAAAATAATATATTTTATTGATTTTTTTTACAGAGAGGAAGGAAGAGGGATAGAGAGTTAGAAACATCGATGAGAGAGAAACATCGATCAGCTGCCTCCTGCACACTCCCTACTGGGAATGTGCCCACAACCAAGGTACATGCCCTTGACCGGAATTGAACCTGGGACCCTTGAGTCCGCAGGCTGACGCTCTATCCACCAAGCCAAACCGGTTATGGCGCAGTGTTAAATTTTTTGAGATTTATATGTGCTAACTTATTTTTTATGTATGTACATAAAATTGTTTCCTACTGAATAGCACTATATGAATATGTCACAATTTATTCTGATAAGTTTTTCATTATTAGAAACACTATTACAATTAAAGTTCTTATAGTTATCTGTTTATGCCTATGTGAAAGATACTCTAGGGCTGTTCTGTTCAGTGTACTAGCCACATGTGGGTATTTAAATTTAAATTAATTAAAAATAATGAAATTCAGTTCAATGCTCGCACTAACCACATGTAACTAGTGGCTAGCATATTGGGTATTGTAGATACAGAATCCTTTTATTATTCTAGAAAGCTTTTTAGAGCAGTGCTGCCTGGGATTTGTGCCTGTGTGTGGAATTGTTGGTCATGCACATCTTATACTTACTGCTGAATTGTTTTTGCCAGCAGTATCTGAACATTCTCTTTCTCAATTGTCTTGCTAAGAATTGGTATCAATAGAAATTTGTTTTTTTTCCTTTTACTTAGATTTATTTTATGCTGAATTTACTCCCGGGCCATAAGTTTTTGTTTCTTCAGTTTCTTCTGAGATATCTTTTTCTTCTGTGCAACCTCCTCTTCTGGTTTAGGAACAATCTGCTCCTTTTCCGTGAGGATCATCTCAATGTGGCAGGGCGAGCTCATGTACGGGTTAATCCGCCCATGAGCCCTGTAGGTTCTGCGCCGCATCTTGGGAGCTTTGTTCACCTGAATGTGCTCAATGACCAGAGAGTCTACATCTAAACCCTTAAGTTCAGCTTTGCTCTCAGCATTTTTAAGCATGTGCAGCAAAAATTCAGCACTCTTTTTGGGCCACCGACCCTGTGTCCAGCCCCACTGTTTTGCCTGGGCGCACCTACCAAAGCCCCCGTTGTAGCGGCGGAAAGGCACGCACTGCTTCTTTAAAGTGACGTCCTTCAGATACTTGGTGGCCTTTCGAATATGCATGCCCTTGATGGCCTGGGCAGTCTCACGCGTGTTCTTGAAGTGCCTGCGGAGGTTGGAGCCCCTGGATTTGCATGATTTCGTGGGGTTTTCTGGGTCTAGCGAGTAGCGAACCATCTTGAGAGGCCACCTACTGCCGCTTTGCGGGAAGCATCAATAGAAATTTTAACTTATTTCTGTTTTAATAGGTGTGAAACATATTGTGGTTTTAACTTGCACTTTAAAAATGTCTGAAGTTTAGCATATTTTTTTATATGTTCACTAGAAGCCTAATGCATGAAATTCGTGCAAGAGTAGGCCTTCCTTTTCCCGGCTGCCGGCACCGGCTTCTCTCCGGCACCCGGGACCTGGGCTTCCTTCTGACTGCTCGCAGGCACCCAGGACCTGGGCTTCCCTCGAAGCCCTGGCTTCGCCTGAAAGGTTGTCCAGAAGGAAGTCCAGTCTAATTAGCATATTATGCTTTTATTATTATAGATTTGTTTAAAAGCTCCTCTTTTATGATTGCGTCTTAATATTCTTGCTCATTTTTTTCTATTGAAATAGTTAAAATTACTAATTTATAGACGTTATTTATTTTTTATGGATACTAATTCTTTGATTGTATTTGTTGCATATATCTGTATCCTCTTTGTAACTTATATTTAATTTGTGGTGTCTTTTGTTTCATACACATTTTTAAAAATTTGAAGGAATCCAATTTATAAATCTTTTTGTTTATACTTTATTGTCTTAATGCATTGTTTAAGAAATTCCTTCCTACCCCAGAGTCAAAGAGTTTCTTATATGTGCTCTATAGAGTTCTATCTTTCACTCCAATGAATATAACATTTGTGTATGCTATGAGGTAGAATTTAAGATTTAATTTCTTTGTATACAGATAGTCTGCTATGTTTTGAACAGTTCACTGTTGTATATTGAGTTTTCTGTATATGTGTGGGTCTGTTTCTGGGCTTTAATGGTTCCATTGGTCTATTTAGCCCTATACCAATGTTTCATCATATACCAGTTTCCTTAAAATAAAAAAAAGCAATGGTAGTTAGGTCTAAGTCCTCCCCCCAAATTAACTGAGGATAAGCTAGAGGAATGTAATTTATAATGAAAAATACTAGAGAATGGGATTAGTACAACAAACAGAAGTGAATAAGAGCATTTTTTTCTGTGATGGTATTTGAGGATATCTTAGCTTAATTTTTGAAGAGTGGAAAAAAAAGGATGATAACTTAAAAGTCGGACACTTTCAAGAGGTGGATTGAGACAAACTTTTACTTATTTTATTTTTTAAAATATATTTTATTGATTTTTTTTTATAGAGCGGAAGGGAGAGGGATAGAGAGTTAGAAACATCGATCAGCTGCCTCCTGCACAACCCCTACTGAGGATGTGCGCCTCCTGCACAACCCCTACTGAGGATGTGCCGGCAACCAAGGTACATGCCCTTGACCAAGGTTCATGCTCTTGACTGGAATTGAACCTGGGACCCTTCAGTCTGCAGGCTGATGCTCTATCCACTGAACCAAACTGGTTAGGGCGAGACTAAAAGTTTTAAATCTAATGTTCACTTTAATGGCTTTTGTTTTCTTCTGAGATACAGCTGAATCACTACCAATTTTATAAATTGTTTTTGTGGTTTGGCCATAGTATGAAAAGAAGATTTATTATTAGTAATTCTTGTATGATTGGTAATTAAGCAAGTGGATATTGGAATTGCACTGCCTGCCCAATGATCTGTGATTTGGGGCTTGTGAATAGGATACTCATAGTATCCATCCATAGTAGTAACTTTACAAAGTGCTTGCTACATAAAGCACTAGGTATCTGGCAAAAATCAAGAGCATAGGTGTTCCTAAAGTAACTGGATGGTTGTTGAGAGAGGGATGAGAGGAGATGTAGACAATATCTATGTACATATGAATAATAAGGAAATGGATTTTGGAAGAATTATTAAAGACAGAACAATGGAAAACTAGCTTGTGTTCATACAGCAGCAAAAGGAAATGGAAGACTGTGTCAGATAGTTACCAGTTTAGAACACTAGGTGGTACCATTAGCCTAGACTGCTTATTTGATATTTGCAGGCTGAGTAGCCTCAAGGTGGAAAGATAGAAAGACAGGCATAAATTAAAAGATTGGTTAGGAATTGCTTGTGTATTAAAGTAAGAAAGGGTTGGGTTGTTTTATTGAGTTTATTTCAAAATATTATAGTTCTCGATTATAGTTCTCGATATTTTCTCTTCAATTTTTGAAAAATTTCCTGTTTTAAAGCAGCTTATCAACAAAAATGTTTTAAAACTAACTGTATTTCTGATTTAAAATGAAAAAAATGTATTTAAAACCCATATTAAGATAACTGAAGTTTTCATGTTAAATGATGCAGCCAGAAGGAACACATTTTAATAAGCTATAGTGGCCTTATCCCAGATCAGTGAATAACTCCATTAAACTTTCTGAAATACTGAAAATCGTTCCTTGGTTCCTGTTTTTGTTTTGTTTTTGTTTTTTTAGATTTCAGATTGAGAATAATTAAGTACATGATTTGATTTTTGGAGATGATTCATACTGTTGAAATTTTACTAATGAGTGCATTGAATAAGTGACAAATCCCCAACTCAAACTAACTTAAGCAGAATGGATATTATTGGGTCATATAATTAAAAAGATCATGGTGTGGCCCTGGCCTTTGTTGTTCAATGGTTAGAGCATTGGCCGCAGACCATAGGGTTGTGAGATTGATTCCCAGCCAAGGGCATGTTACCTCAGTTGCAGGTTCATCTCTGGCCCCAATTGGGGCATGTGAGGGAGGCAACCAATGGCTGTCTCTCTCTCATGTTGATGTTTCTCTCTTTCTCCCTCTCCTCCTCCTCCTCCTCTCCCTCCCTTTGTCTCTCTCTAAAAAATTAATGGAAAAAATATCCTTAGGTGAGGATTTAAAAAAAAGAAAAAGAAAGAAAGATCATGGTATGGCTGATTTCAGATGAAGTTTAATCCAGTGGCTCAAATGTTATTTGGATCCTTTTCAAGTCTTAACCCAGTTTCTCTTAATATTGCCTCCTTTTGCAAATAGGTTCTCCTCTCCTGGAGGTAGGGTAGCTGTCAGCAGCTATAGGCTTATATCCTTCTCACTTTTTTGCATCTGTTCTAGTGGCTAAGGAAAGTTGTGATATTAGATCATATATTAGGTCTGTTTGGCTTGGCTTGGGCTATATACCCTACCCCTATAATTGGAGATAGAGTTAGCACTGCTGGAAATTTATGGATTAAGAGTTTTGGAGGGATGGTTCCCCAAAAGCAAATTCATTATGGAAATAAAGAATGGTTGTAAAATGACAGTCATTTCTTTAAGAAAGTTGTCTTAACACACTTTTTAGATTTCTTTGATTTTATTTCACTAAAATTTGTTTTTACTTTAATCTCGTCTCAGCTGGTTATTGGTTGTGTGGCTTCTCAGAATTCATTTTCTCATTGGCAAAAGTGGGGACATGACACCTATTGATATAGTATTATGATTATGAAATAAGATAATATATGTCAAATACTTAGTATAGTACCTGACATATATTAGATATTCCAGAAATGTTAGCTTGCCTCTAAGCATGGGTATGTAGCAAGACACAAACTTACTGCATATCCTATTAGTCTATAATCTCTGAATAAGACAAATGTAGTAGCTTTATAATGATAAATTTTTAAATTATTAATTTAATTTATTGATTACCACTTTAATTGCTTAAAATGACAGTTGATAAATACTGTCCTATTCATGACATATTGGATTTTTATACTTGCACTGAATGTGTGGGTTTAGCTCATGCAAAGTTTTTGTAATTAATCTATGCTGGAAATTATAAATTATATTTAAAGACAGAAATAAATATAGTGAAATTATGATAAATGGTTTTATTGTTTAAGGAAATAATAAAAACTGCTTCATATGTTTGAAGAATAGAAAGAAGTTGGCAGCAAGAAAGAAAGATGAATGATTAAATATGGTTTAAACTTGTTTTTTAATTAAAGTGCTTCGTTGCTGTGTACAATATTCAGAAATGTATTTTAAATGTAACATTAATTTTCCAATTACCATTCATCTTTATTAGAAAATACTGCTTATAATTACCATATTTTTCTCACCAACTATAAGGCTTTTAAATTCATCTAGTTGTGTGTAATCTCTAGAAAAGAACCTCTATAATGATTTTTAAACTGTTTGAACATTAGAACGTTGGTAACCCACATTTCCAATAACTAGCAAATCACATGAAACTCTTGATAGTGATGAAATTATTTTCCTTACAAAATAGCATAGTGGTTTAGTAAATCATTATTTGATTAAGGCATGCTTAGATATGGCTAGCTATAAGCTATGTTATATTGGTATCTTTTATTCAAAATTGATAAATATAAATGTAAAATATAATAAGTTTTTTTTGTTTTTAATTATTTTCACTCTAAAATTTTATAAACAAACAAAAATCTACATCATGCCAAAAGATGTTTTAAACTGATTTGGCCCATCATTTTATTGTTGGTTATTGTATTCATTATTCTGTACTATGTTTGTGTTTTAATTGCAGTCTATTTATTTATTTTTAAGAATATTATATTACGTATTTGTAAAAGCATTAAGAATATGAAATGCTGATAAGGAGAAAGGTATTAATCTAATCTGATGGTGATTAAAAGTAGAGCAATTTTTTTAAAAATTCAAAATGGTGAAAAATTGATATGCAACAACAGGAATTATTTTGAAGACAAAAACCAATGATTGAACATATGTGCCTCTGCCTGAAAGAGCCATTGCTTAGTGGCTTACACCTATGCATATTTACCGTATAAAAAATTAAACTGGAGACATTTGAAAATATTTATTACCACAAAGATAATTGCAATAAATATATGCTAGCATAAGTAATAAATTTTTGTGAAAAATAACTATATTTACCAAACCATAAAATATAGTAAAAAGAGTGATTTTTTTTATCTTTTTGAAAATCTCTTTAATAGCTAACTTCATAGAAGGTAGTTGGAGTCTCATCTGCTTCTGCATTCAACCTGTTATAATATATTGTTCTGATTAAACTATACAAATGCAGTATGGCCTCACTCATATGCGTAGATTATAGCATGTATAGCTAGTAAAGCACAGTACAAGTACCAAGGACAAATTTAGTTGATCTCTGAAAACACATATGTTAATATCCTAGATCTAGTACCATAAAAAATGCTCAAAACAAAACAGAAATATACAAGCATCCATTCCATTAGTCACCAGAGTGATGTCATCACATGTTATATAAACTCTGGAAAAAACTTTGCTGTACAGTTATACAAGAATAACACTGTAAAAGGCACATCGTTTTAACCTGTGGATTCCCTGAAAGAATTTTAAGGACGCTTGTGATCTATAGACCACGCTTTGAGGACGGTTAGTCTACACAATTGAAAGTAATCATTAAGAGACATTGGTAGAAAGTCTTTTGAATTTATAGCAGAATCTGAGCATCAATATCAGATGTCTGTTCACCTTATGTTAAAAAGACCAAGAGTTAGAGACTTTGAAGTCTAAATCAATGTGTAGGCACTGTTGATCAAACTTCCCACAGTCAGGGATAGTTCTGCTGGGTAAGGTACTTTAAATCCACATAATTCCCAGTAAGTGTCAGGATTGATAACATAGCTGCTAAAAAGTTTCTTATGACTTGTGCAGAGATCATCAAGAAGGGAAAATGATCTCTCATGACTAATTTTTGATATAGAAAAAATGAAAACATCTTGGAGAGAGAATACCGATGGAGTACATTTTCCAGCAAGTTAGGAATAGAGAATATCAATGTAATTAATCTTCTATTCAATAGGACTGTGTATATAGGGACTAGTCACATTAGATTAAGGAACAAATGGAACATAACCAACTTATAAATAGTGGCTTTTGTACTGATAATTTTTCTTAGTATAACATATATTTATCCTACTATCAAGTTGTAGAGGTTTTTGATACCTTCATATTAGCAGTTCAGGTGAGGCATGGAGATAGGACAGACCTTGATTAATAACTTACAGTAATTTTCATTTTGAATGTTGGAAATTTTATCTCTAACATTATGGATAAAGCACTTTAGCCATTTATGTTTTCATGCTTAGATATTAAAACAATTACTGTTTTTTAATTTTTATTTAGGTATATTTTAAGGCAATTTTTTGTTTTATAATCTTTTTATTAAATATAACATAGAATTTTTTCTTAAAAATGAATATTAATCTTTAGGATTATTTTTTTTACTAGAGGCCCAATGCATGAAATTTGTGCAAAAGGTTCGGCCTTCGCAGCCTTGGCTGCTTGCGTCTGGCTGCTTGCGTTGGCCCTTGCAGCCTAGGCTTTGTCTTGAAGGACGTCTGGAAGGTCATTCACCTGTCTGGTGTAATTAACATATTATGCTTTTATTATTATAGATTTCATTTCACATTTTTAAATCTTCAAGTACATTCAGTTTAATTTCAGGTGTAGCGGTTGGACAATCACTTTATGAAGTGTTCCCCTGGTATTTCCAGTACCCACCTGGCACTATATATAGTTCTTACAGTACTAGTATTATTGACTATATTTCCTCTGCTGTACTTTATATCCCCATGACTATTTTGTAACTACCAATCTGTACCTCTCAATCCCTTTACCTTTCTTACCTAGTCTCCCAACCCCCTTCCCCTCTGGCAGCCATTAGTCTGTTCTCTGTATCTAAGTCTGTCTCTGTTTTGTTAATTTTTTTTTAGACTAACATGTATGTGAAATCATATGATATTTGTCTTTCTCTGACTGACTTATTTTACTTAGCACAATACCCTCTAGGTCAGCAGTTCTCAACCTGTGGGTCACGACCTCTTTGGCAGTCGAATGACCCTTTCACAGGGGTCGCCTAAGACTATCCTGCATATCAGATATTTACATTACGATTCATACAGTAGCAACATTATAGTTATGAAGTAGCAACAAAAATAATTTTATGGTTGGGTCACAACATGAGGAACTGTATTTAAAGGGCCAGAAGGTTGAGAACCACTGCTCTAGGTCCACCCATCCTGTTGCAAATGGTAAGGCTTCATTCCTTTTTTTTTTTTTTTTTTTTTTTTAGGGTTAAGTAATATTTCATTGTATATATGTACCACAGCTTTTTTATTCACTTGTCTATTGATAGGCACCTGGGTTGTTTCCATATCTTTCTTGGCTATTGTAACTTATGCTGCAGTAAATATAGGGATCCATATATTCCCTTGAATTAGTGTTTTGGGTTTCTTCAGATAAATTTTCAGAAGTGGAATTCTGGGTCATAAGGCAATTCCATAGTGGCTGCAACAATCTATTTACATTCCCGCCAATAGTGCCTGAGGATTTCCTTTTTTCCACATCCTTGCCAATACCTGTTGATTTATTAATGGAAGCAATTCTAACAGGTCTGAGGTGATATCCCATTGTGGTTTTAATTTACATTTCTCTGATGATTAGTCATGTTGAGCATCTTTTTATGTCTCTTGGCCATCTGTATGTCCTGTTTGGAGAAGTGTCAATTGAGGTCCCTTGCCCATTTTTTAATTAGATTGTGGGTTTTTTGGATGTTGAGTTATATGAGTTCTTTAAAAATTAAGGATATTAACCCCTCATTGGATGTATCATTGGCGAATATTTACTCCCATGCAATGAGCTGTCTTTTCATTTTGCTAATGCGCAAAAATATTTTAGTTTGGCCCTAACCGGTTTGGCTCAGCAGATAAGAGCGTCGGCCTGCAGACTGAAAGGTTGGATTCCGGTCAAGGGCATGTACCTTGGTTGCAGGCACATCCCCAGTGGGAGGTGTGCAGGAGGCAGCTGATCGATGTTTCTCTCTCATCGATGTTTCTAACTCTCTATCCCTCTCCCTTCCTCTCTGTAAAAAATCAATAAAATATATTTTAAATAAATAAATAAATAAATAAATAAATAAATAAATAAATATTCTAAAAAAACAACATGTATTTTTTTTTGCTGGACTTATAAAGAGAAGTTTAAGCTAATATGACAATACCAACTGTCTTAGTCATACCAAATAATTATAATTCTGATAAACACTATTAGAAAGGAAAACAAATGACATATTTAAAACAGAATTGCCTTAGGGAAACAAACAAAAATACATGGGACTACATCAAACTAAAATATTTTTAAAATATATTTTATTGATTTTTTTACAGAGAGGAAGGGAGAGGGATAGAGAGTTAGAAACATTGATGAGAGAGAAACATCGATCAGCTGCCTCCTGCACACTCCCCACTGGGGATGTGCCTGCAACCAAGGTACATGCCCTTGACCGGAATCGAACCTGGGACCCTTGAGTCCGCAGGCTGACGCTCTATCCGCTGAGCCAAACCGGTTAGGGCCATGTTGTTGTTTTTTTAGTAGAAACCAACTACACTGCAAATACATTGATGTTAAATTATTTGTTGAAATTTAACATGCAGGGAAGCCTTAATTATTCAGAATATACTCATGCTATGATGTGTAGATAATTTGTTTACTGTCTTTAATGTGACTCAGTCAAAATATGTATAGATATTTCTTTGACTGGAAAGTATTGCTAATATCTTTTACATTTCTGGATGTTCCATATAAAATAATTTTCCTTGGATGTGAAAAAGTTTTGCATTTCTCTTTTTTATTTCTTCAGTTTCTATGAAAAATGCAGATATAATATTTTTAAGATATAAGGGGAGTTGAACAAATGTTATGAGGCAGCATTAGTTACTGGCAGAGTGTTTGCTTATAAGCATTTACATAATTTTCCAACAGTAAAGAGCAGATTAACTAGGAGGAAAGATGATTGACTCTGACACTGACACTTTCTTACCTCATGTAAGAGACTTCTTGTGCACAATGCTTCCATGACACTGTTCTGCTCATTCCTACCTTGGGACCTTTGCATATGTTGTTTCCTCTTTCTAGAATGTTCTTTCTTATAGTTCTTTTGGACTTCTTTCCATTCTTAGTTCAAGTGACACTTCTCAAAGCACTTACTGATTTGTATCTGCAGAGACTCTGTGTCCATGTTCATTATCTACCTGCTCTAACTAGACTGATAGCTCCTTTGTCCTTTGATTTCTGTATCCAGCTCCTAGGAAGTGGCTGGCACGCAGTAGGACTTTAAATACTGTTGTATGAAGGAAGGTTATATTTAAAGAGTATATGATGAAAACCCAAAAAGTATGCCTCATTTTATAATCCTAATTATAATTAAAAAGATAGTATTATAAATGCTTGATGTTATAGCCCTCAAATAATGATATTTTACTGTTCCTTGTGTTTAATTCTAATCAACTTTGGTAAAAAAAAAACTACAGAGATTTGTAGTTAGATCATTTTGTTAATTATTCCTATGTAATTATTTTATACAGCCTTAGCCAGCAGTTTACAAATAAATGGAGATCAGTAGGGCTTCCTGTTGCTCTGAGTGGGACTTTTACCAATGTCCAACTTTAGTCTGCCCACAGTGTGTACCTCTTGTGAAGTCTTTACAGTATAGATCCTCTTGGCCAGTAATTTTCAATTAAGCAAGCACAGTGGTATAATTAGAAGTAGAAAGTACCAGAGAGGAGAGGATTTTAGAATAAATGAAACAGGCCTGTAAGTGAAAGTGTGGTAGTTATGAAGTTATGCAGCCCAGATCCTCCTTGAAGGAAGAATTACAGCCCAGCTGTGGGAAGGAAGGTCATCAGGAAGCTTTCAGTTGTCAGCACCTTCAAGGTTGGCCTCTGCTGCGTAGAGTCTCCTTGCCTAAGGTCCTACCCTTCCCAGAGCAGCTCTCATCTTGGAATCGATCAAGATGGAGGTGTAATGGCCCAACCATTTTGTTCATACCTGAGACAGACTCGACAAGTAGTGTACCTCCAGCGATCCCTTCCAGGTTGCCTGAGGCTTTGTGAGGCCTGTATCAGAATTTGCCTTCCTGCTTTGCAATCGTGCTTTCCCCCTTTCTTCCATAGGGGCTGATCTCTAATAAGCATCTTGTGCCCAAACTGTTTCAGTGACAGTGATTTCAATGATTTTGATCAACATTCAAGTCAAAGCTGTATTGATTTGGAAGCATTCTCTCTCCAGTGACACAGGAGGTAACATCGTGACAAAGGCCCCTGGAGCTGGTACTACTTTGCTGCTGCAGTAGCTCTTGCTTGAAAACTTACAAAAAGTGATGGCTCATATTAAATGAGTAGAGATGATAAGAGCTGTATGGCAGATAGTGGAGCAAGGGGTCAAAGGCTCAGAGAAGTGAGCATGTTAGAATGGATCTACTTTATAAGACAATGTTAATCAATAATGTGATGAGGAAATACAATAGTGAGGGGGGCACCAGCATCATGGAGGAGTCTCAATAGTGACTACTTACTGTAGATAGTGGCTTATGGTTGAAGATGCTTTTATAAAACGACTCTATGGTAGCAAGGTGGCTGATAGGACTGTGGAATAGTAAAGGCTCAGGAACAGCACTTGTCTGTCAAGCACGGAGGTGTACCATATTGGTTTTCTGTTGCTGCTGAACAAATTTGGCAGCTTAAAATAATTTATTATCCCGTAGTTCTATAGGTCAGAAATCGGTACAGTGTGTCTTCACTCAGCTGGTTCTCTGCTTCAGGATTCAAAAAGTAAAATCAAAACATTGGTAGGACTGCATTCCTGGGGCGGGAGGGGGTGTGTGTGTGGGGGGCAGGTCCTAAAGATGAATGCCCCTACTCTCATTCAAGTTGTTGGCTGAATTCAGTTGAAGTTGTAGAGCTGTGGTCCCTGTTGGCTTGCTTTTGGTTACGTGAGTGTGTTTTAAACAGATCTCTGTTGTACCTTTGCTTTCTATTTTATAGTTTTGCTCTTATTTCCTTCCTTTTACTTCTTTGGGTTTCTCTATTGTTCCTTTTCTGATAACTTAATAGTTCACTCATTTATAGCTTTTTTTTCCCTTTTCTAATATTTGCAATTAAAGACTATACATTTTTCTCAAAACACCTTTTGTGTTCTACCATCAAGAGTTTGAGAGATAGTGTTTTAATTATCATTCATTTCTAAGTATTTAAAATTTAACTTTGGATTTCTTTTTGACCCATTAATTATTTGGAAATTGTTTTAAAATTTGAAATATGGATTTTTAAAGAGTTATGTTTATTTTGTAAATTTAATTGCACAATATGGCTAGAGAACAAGTTCCAGGTGATAGCTGCACTTAGAAAAATTTGAAATTATGTACCAGTATGTAGCTATTTTTGTAACATTTTTATATGTACTTGATAAGAATATACATTCTCTAATTGCTGGATGAAGAAGTCCATATTTCCCATATCTAAACTAATAAAAGCGGAATAGTAAAATTAACCGTTTATCCGGGAAGCCCACAGCCAATCAGAGCGGCTGTATGCAAATTAGCCCAGCCAACATGGCGGCCGCCACTCACGGACCTGAGTAAATGTTTAGGCAGCGTCCGTTGCAGCAGGAGCGAAAGCGAAACTACCTGCTTGCTGTCTCCTTAGCCTTTGGCCTGAAGCAAAACACACATTTGCAACAATTAAGTGTAACAATTGTTTCATTATAGAAGCCTCCAGGTGAGGCAGAGGAGGCTTCCTTAGTAAAAGGCCTCGCCTTAAAGAAACAGCATCAGTTATAGGAGATAAACTCCAGAAACCTGCGTCCAGTCGGCCTTGCTGGGACGTTGGGTCAATGGGAGCTGTGGGCAGCTTAAAGCCCCTCACCCAGCCTGGTCAGGCACGCCAGCAGGTGGACGTCCCCCGAGGGGTCCCAGACTGCGAAAGGGCACAGGCCGGGCTGAGGGACCTCCCGAGTGCACAGAGCGGCTGCAGGGTGGGACAGTGCAGGACCCAGGACCCGTGAGTGGGAAAGAGGCGGCAGGGTCGGCGGCCTGCTTGGTGGGCTTCCCAGGCCCTTTGCGGGGCATCGGGGAGCGGGAAAGAGGCGGCAGGGGGTCGGCAGCCTGCTTGGCAGGCTTCCCAGACCCCTTGGTGGCACCGGGAAGTGGGAAAGGAAGGCAGCAGGGGACCAGTGAGTGGGAAAGAGTTGGTGGCCTGCTTGGCGGCTCCCCAGGCCCTTTGGGGGCCACTGGGGAGTGGGAAAGCAAGCTCTTGGAGGCTGGGGTCCTGCTTGGTGGCTCCCCAGACCCCTTCCGGGGATCAGGGAGCAGGAAAAGGCTGGCCTGACCACGAGGCAGGGTTTTTTCTGCTTTCTGGTGGCTGGAGGAAGATGGGCAGTAGGCAAGCTTGGGAGGCAGGCCGCACCCGGCCCTGGTCACAGCTCAAAAAAGAGAACAACATGCAGGGGAGGGCAAGAGTCTGAGAGATCAACATAGAGGGGGTGCCTGCTCC
>PVJC01017946.1:0-31881 GCA_004026665.1 Murina feae
CACATGAGAGAGAAACATTTATCAGTTACCTTCCGCATGTGTCCTGACCAATGATGAAACCTGTACAGGACGACTGAGCAAGGATTTTATAGAATAGCTTATTGAAATCAAAGTGTGTTATTAATGCCAAATTATGACATCATGCCACCAAAATGGAAAAAAATTATTAATGAATGTGCTGACACATCCAAAGTCTGTGTCTATGAAGAATGCTATTGATAATCTTAATTTCCTGTGGGAACACCATCTGTCAGTGTGATATGAGAGGATGTGGTTTTATTTGGCAGTGTATTAATGATCTAAATAAGACTCAGAACAGTGTCTTACAGATATTTTAGAGTATTTATTGATGAATCCGATTCCAAGACACTTAAAAACCCCTTAAATAAGCTGCAGTGGCAAAAATTATTTTGGATATTCAGTAAAAATAATATAACTATATTATACCTTCTCATTGTTTTTCTCAGAGTTCTTTAGTCTCCTGAATTTCAATAGAAATTATTGCAATTCTACAGAGTGTTTTATTTTCGAAATGATTACATTTGCTACCACTTACAGAGTTTGTTTAGTCTTTGTTTAAATAAGGCATCCCTGACAACACATACTTTGTCCTTATAGCTATATTGGAAATGTGAGCTGAGTGTTGTTAAATGGAGAGGAACAAGCTAGAAAGGACAAGCTAGCAGCTCTTCAAGATTAATTGGAATTTATTAATCAGAGAATGGGGAATGGGAGCAGAATAATGACATGTGCAGAGTCACAAGCGATGATAACAGAAGGGCATGTTCGGAGGATGGTGAGAAGTCCGATATGACTAAAAATGCGGAAGACAGACGGGAAGGGGAGAAGCATAGGAAAGGAAAAGGGGTGGAAAAGGCCTAAAAAGATAAACTGGAGATAGATTATGTTGTCTAAACTAATGATAACATCAATGAAAACTACCACTATTTATTTAGCCCTCACTGTACTAGGTATGATAAGCACCATATATAATTTAATATTTTCAAGAGCTCCATGAAGACATTATTAACATCTCAATTACATGAGTGAGAAAACTGAGCCAGAGAAAAATTACTTTCCCAGAATCACACAGCTAGTAAGTAATGAAGTCATAATTCAGCCCATCAAAGCTGATTTCCTGAACTGCTTAGCATATTGCTTCTCAAAATGCTATGGAGAGTTTTCTGGTCTGTACCAAGCTATTTGCACACTATTCTGTAGGCATGGGGAAGTCAATGGAGGGCTTTGACCCTAAGTGACATGGTATAGAGGGCAGCAGCAGGGGAGGAGACTGAACAGAAGTTTCTCCCATGATATCTATATGACTATCTATCTATCTATCTATCTATCTATCTATCTATCTATCTACCTGAATAATCTATTGTTTGGGGGTGAATAAGGTAGAGTAGATAGAAATGGACCTTCAGTTTCTAAATTGGGAGACTGGTTGGATTGTAGGACATTTAACCAAGAAAGGGGATACTGTAGGAGAAGCAACATAAGGAGAGATGATGAAATTCATTTTGGACATATTGAGTTGGAAACACCTATGAAACACTAGAGATAGTTAGCATTTGGATATCTTTCTTTAAGTTCACTATCTTTTGGGTTCATACTACACAGATTAATAAAAATGCTGTTATAATATTTTTCCAAAGTTTAAACCTGCTGTCTGAAGTGAGATGAATGCTAATGTCCTTAGACATTACCATTGTGCACCTCTGAAATACATTAAGGGCAAGAATCATTGCGAGTTTTACGATTAATGACACAGAGAATGAAAAGGAATGTGGAGCTTGTCTTCCTTTGGCTCCAGGACTGGTGTAAGAGGTGATAGAGTGGGAACCAGGCTCAGAGTTCAGCAGCATGTCTTTCTCACCCTGTAAGCATGCAAGCTCCCTGAGACACAGTGCGGGCGGGGTAGGTCAATGACTAGAATCACAGGAGGAGCTTTAAACACTGTGGCTGCCGGAGCCCGGACTTAATGAATGAGTTGGTCTGTGTTTCAGAATCAGGAATCTATGTTCTTTAAAAGTTCTACAAGCGATAAATATTTATATGTATCTTTACAAGAAACATTTGTTCAATGCCTGCAATGTACTGGATACCATGCTAAGTGCTTAGGACATACAAGTAAGGTGATACATGGTCTCTCTGCTTTGGAGGAACTCGGAAAACAGTCTTTATTTCTCACCAGTTTTTATTCTCATCCATAATGCTGTATACCAGAGCAATCTCTCATGTGAAAATCCTGCCAATGAAGGGCTTGAGGGGTTTTAATTCCTAAATTAATACCTTGATATACATCTCATTTTAGCCCTACCTACATTATTACAGTTATGGCTCCTTGTTGGGTCTTGTCCTCAACCTGAAGTCCAAGACACTCCTAAAATAAAATTAGAAATTATAACAAGATATAATAACACCAGATTGGAAAAGCTAGATCAAATAGAGTTATAAAAGGCAAATATTGATGCCAATCAAAGTTATAATCATGCTAAATGGCTAAATAGGGGTGAGTGACTGAGAAACAGCAATTATATTAGGTGAAATCATGAAACCAAGATCTAGTGAGGCAGAGTGGACCAGACACACAAGTAAAGGATACAAGCCTTGTAACCACCCAATGTAGCCTGAGGGTAAGGACTGTGGACAGGGAGGAATAAAAAGGTCTCAATGCCTTTTCTTTTCGTGGCTTAGTGTTAATATTCAGCTTTGATATAATACAAAAAATGGTGAGGAAAAAGCTAGGATGCCAAATTAGAGAAAGAGAGAGGGTCCCCTAAAAAATATTTTGCAAACTTGGATATTTTGAGTAAGAATGACCAAATGATCAAAAGCCCAAGTTGCTTTTCAATGCAAGACAAATTTTGGCTAAATTATTTGTTCTAATTAATTCTCTGAAGAGACACATTGTTTTAAAACTGTCATGAAGACAAGTAATTAAACTTTTTATTATGGAAATAGGGATAAAATCCATAGCAGGGTGCCTTAGGAAAATAAACTTCATCTTTATGTAATTATTATAACACTTGTAATGTGTTAGCTACTTTTATTAATTTAAAATATTGATTAAGGAGCTGATATCAGCCAGATCTTGTTCTAGGTGTTAATGATACAGCAATTAATACGACATGTCTGTTCTTATAGTTTTATATTCTTGTGGGGCAAGGCAGACAGTAAATATAATAAATAAGTAATTTTTAGTCTTTTTAAGGCTAAATGAGATGACAAAAAGTAATGCAGGATTAGGAGAATACAGAGTGCTGAAGGCAAAGAAATGCTTAAAATAGAATAGTCACTGGAGAAGATGAGGAAGCCAGTCATTCTGATTCTTGAAAAGAACTTCCCCAAAGAAAAGGGCAGCCAATGCAAAGGGGCTGAGGCCCACATATGCCTTTTGTGCTTCAGGATGATTAAAGAGATCAGTGGCTGGAGGAGAAAGAGAGAGAGGGCAGTAGAAATGGAGATTGGGGAAGGGAGGTTAGAGGAGGAAAGAGGGCAGGCCATGGGGCTGTGTGTTGCCAATGAACTTGGAATAAGTTGGGTAGGCATTACAAAATTTCAAGCAGACAAATAATGTGACTTCTCTTTATAACAGCCTGGCCGTGAAAATGGACTGTGGGAGGTGTGCTGATGTTAGAAAGGCCAGATGAAAGTCCCTGAGTGTTTGCTAACCACCTGTCCCAATGCTGTGAACTTCACATGAGGTTCTACCATAAGACTTTGAAAAATGTGATTACATTTTACTGATGAGGAACCTGAGGTCCAGAGACATATCAGCCCCAGGTTCCATAGTTGTTAATGTCTGTAGAACTCTGAACACCATGAGTATAGGAGTTTTCCACATTATGAATTCATAGATTCATTATTTAATAAATATGGGCCTCACTCCATGGGAATACAGCAGTGAGCAAGGCAGACATGCTCCATGCAGAGCCTACTGGAGGAGGTAGACACTTAGTACTCTATCAAACTAATAAACCTACAATTATAAATGCTGACTAATGCTCCAGGAGGGAATACAAGTTGTTATGAAATTGGATAAGACAATGTAAGTGAAGGCATCAGTAAAGGAAAGGCCTTGCAAACAGCTAGCTAAAACCTGAAGGGGACAAAGGAGTTGTGTAGGGAAAGAGGTGAAGGAAGATTGTTTCAGGCAGATGCGTTAAAGTAGCTAAGAAGTTGGGGGAAAGGCCAGTGATGTGTGGGAGAGGTAAATGGTAAGGATGAGGCAGGGACAGAGGCCAGACCACGCAGGGTTTGGTTTATAATACTGTGAAGTTTGGATTTGATCCTAAATATAATGAGAAGCTATGAATGTGTTTCAAATAGGACATGGCATGCCTTGATATGTATTTTTCATGATGATTTGTAATTTGTTGGAGGGTTCTTTATCCTTTAATATTATCTTTTTCTTGGGCTGTTTTATTGAAGCCTGGCAGACCCTAATGCTAGGAAAATACAATCAAGGAGAGGAAGAGACAGAGGTACTTTTAGAACAGCAAGAAAAAATGAAATTTGGTTGACAATGGTCTTCAAATTTATGTTTACCCACACTCTCCACTCCCATCCCACAGACCTATCTAGATAGGATAGGATAGATAGTTGGGAACCTAATGGAACCAAATGAGGATCATCCCATATCAGGAAATGAAAAAAGATGGGAGACTGGGGCCTGGAAGGATAGAGTTTAAAGGTAAGAAAAGACATTCATAGTAGTGGGGGTTTTTGTGTGTGTGTGTGTGTTTTTTTGTTTTGTTTTGTTTTGTAATAAATGGAAAAGATATGTCTCAACCCCTGCCTCCCTCCTGAACAGATATAAAAAATAAGACTCAAAACTACTGAGGAGCCATGGAGGAGATGAGATGAAACAGTAGAGGAACCATTCTGGCCTTCACCCATGTAGACTCGACATGGACTGGAGATTGTAGAAGATAATTAACTAAATTAAATTGAGGTTAGCTCAGGGCAATAAAAACCAGCCCCCAAAACAACACCTACTGATAGTTACCAAGCATCCAAAGCAATTTGCCTGTATTAACACATTAATCTCCACACTCTCTGAGAGAGGAGATATGATTGTTCTCACTTTATCTAGGAGTTAATGGAGGCACAAGAAGATTAGGGACCTGCCTCAAGGTCATTAAGTGAGAAAGTGGACTTTATGTAAATGTCATATTTTCTTCTTTGTACCAATTCACTACAGTTTTTCCCCCTCATTTGAGTTTTAGGATCTATGTCTAATAATGGGCTGATTTTTCAAAGCTTCATTCACAACAGAATCTGGATATAATCAAACAGTGTAAAAGTGCAGAAATTGTACCCTTCAGGGCCCTCTCTCTGAGTTGCCTCTACTTCACTTAAATCCGCTGTTGAGAACACTCTAGTAGAATTACTCAGAGCTAATGAGAAATTGCTGATGTAATTGATCCTTCCTGTCAAGTGACCAGTAATAGTTCTAAATGATGGGCCCATGATCCAACTCATATAAATGATTGTTTTAGCTTTGATTAATGTTTCATCCTATTTTTCAGAATTTTCAGAAAATGTATTTTAGTTTTTATATTTCCAAGGAACTGTACTACTCAAGATCAACTGATGAAACCATATAAAATAGCTGCCATGAAAATAGTCATTACCGCTACTGGAAAATGTGGGGCATGGATCCAGAACAAAGATTAAGCTCTTCTCTCCCTATTGAAGCGTGCATGCTCTTCTGCTTGGCTAAATGGTTCCCTGAGTCACTTCAAAATGAAAATGCTTAATCAGTGATATAGAAATATTTAGAACTTGCAAAAAGGAAACATTACAAGAGGCATCGTCATTACAAAATGTATATCTTTAAATTCTACAATTATAATTTTTATAATTACAATTTATTTGTAATGATTTGTAATATACTTAAATTTATGGTCAACTGAGTATTTCTTATTAGAATTCTGTATACTTACCCAGATATTGTAGTATTTACTATGGATCTCAAATCAATATAATTCTACCAACAAACACAGCCTCTATTATCTGCAAAACAAATTATGCTTGGCATGCAGAAAATAGAGACACAAATACAATACTCCTTAAAGATGGGGTCAGGGGACAGGTAGACCCTCAAGTAATTAGAATTCAAAACAAATGAACTAATTCTTATAGAATTGGTTGAAGGAAAGATTTGAGGAGTTGCAAAGAAGCATGGGTTAGAGAGGCAGGATTTCTTTGAAGAGGTGCTATTGGATAGAACCCTGAATAATGATTGGAATTTTAAGTGTACAGTATTGGGCAAATATTAAGTACTCAAGAAATATTAGACATATAAACAAGGTTAGTATTTAGTGGTACAGCCACTTTGGAGAACAGTTTAATGGTTTCTTATAAAGTTAAATATATCCTCATCATATAATATAGCAATTATGCTCCTTGGTTTTTATCTAAAGGAGTTAATAAGATATGTCCATGCAAAAAAACTGCACATAGATATTTATAGAAAATTTATTTGTAGTTGCCAAAATGTGGAAACAACCAAGATATACGATGGTATGTGAAGGGATAAATAAACAATGAGACATCCAGGAAAAGAAAAAAAGTCTTTATTCGGCACTAAAAAAATGAGCTATCAAACATAAAAAAAAATTGGAGGAAATTTAAATGCATGTTACTAAATGAAACAAGAAAATCTGACAAAGCTATACATGATTCCAACTATATGACACTGGGGAAAAAGGCAAAACTACAGACACAGTAAAAAAATCAGTGGTTGCCAAAGGTGAGGGAAGAGATGAATACTGTAGGTGGAGCACAGAGGGTTTTTAGGGCAGTGAAGATGCTCTGTGCAATACTATAATGATGGACACATTAAATGTTAGTCCAAACCCACAGAATGTAAAACACTAAATGTGAACCTTAATGTAAACTATGGACTTCAGGTGATGATGATTTGTCAATGTAGGTACCTCAATTGTAACAATATTTCTCATAGGAAATATTGATAATGTGGCAGGCTGTACTTGTGTGGGGGCAAGGGCATATATGGAAATCTTTGCATGTGCCTCTCTATTTTCTTCTTACCCTAAAACTGTTCTTTTTACTGTTGTTGCTTTTGTGTTTTGTTTTAAATAAGTAAAAAGTAGTGGGTAAGGGAAAAGAAGGGGGGGAGGGAGGAAAAGTTTTAGAAAGGGAGAAATGAAAACAGTATTCCAGACTGAGAAAGGTCATTCTGTATATTCCTTTTGTGAGAACATAGACTGTAAAGGGCTTAATTGAAATACAAGGTTTTGGCTGTCAGAAAGAGAAGAAGCAATCGGCTATGATTTGACACATAGAAGAAGCGTAGGTATTAGGAAGGATTTTCAAGCATAATTTAGAAGATGTGATTTTCTTTCTCTGTCTCAGGGGATGGCTTTACCATCCATTCAGTTGGACAAGTCAGATTCCTAGAAATTGTGTTTGACATCTCTCTCCTAACCTGCTGGGTTCTGTTGACATTACGCCCTAATGCTGCTAAACAGCTCACTTCTTCCCACCCCCACCTCTACCACTTTCAATGAAGTCTTTTGTCACACTGGCTTCTAAAAATTCCTTCTAAATGGTTTCTTCACATCCACCATGCTGTTTTCAATTCTGTTCTCCACGTTGCAAAGTGATCTTTTAAAAGAGTCAACTCCTCTTTGATGAAACTTTTAAGTGGTTTAGCTTAAACAAGATACAAATATCTTTCATGATTTGTATCCTGCCTACATATCTGCTCTTATTTCACAGCATTCTCAGCTATCATGATAAATTTACTTTCATGGTGCTAATTACCTATATATTTGTATATATTTTTTTGTAATTAATCTCTCTCTTTTCTTTAACCAAGGGATTTTATATACTGTATAAATTCTGCCTCTCACTTTGCATTCTAATTCGTGATTATAAAAAGTTATTTAACCCTTATCCAGTTTAGTTTTCTCATCTGTTAAAAAAAAGATATAATTAAAAAAATAAATAAGAACATCTCACTGAATGGTTGTATATATTAAATGGACTAATATTCACAATAGTTTTCAGAGCAGTGCCTGGCACATACCACATGATCAATAGATGAGAACTGCTAGTTAGAAAATGAAGATTCCATCACAGCACGTACCAGAGTCTGTTAGGCTGATCAGTGCTTGAATGAAGCCTGATACAATTGTATAGTTCTTCAATAAATATTTGTTGAGTAAAGAAATAAATCCTGTATATTAAAGAGGTAATATGCAAATTAACCCTCACATCCTCACAAGATGGCTGCCTATGACCAGGCCGGCAGGGGGTTAGTGAGGGACAACCAGGACTGAACAGCAGGCTGCATGGGGCAACCAGGCCACTGGTGGGCTGTGAGGGATGACCAGGCTGGCAGGGGGGACAGTTAGGGGTGATTAGGCTGGCTGGGGGAGGGGGCAGTGAGGAGCAACTAGGCCAGTAGGAGGGGCAGTTGGGGGCAACCAGGCTGGCAGGGAGGGGGCAGTTGGAGGTAACCTGGCCAGCAGTGGGGGCAGTTAGGGGCCATCAGGCTATATGCAGGGGCAGTGAAGGGTGATCAGGTTGGTGGGGGGAGCAGGAGCAGCTAGGGGCAACCAGGCAGGCAGGCAGGCAGGCAGGTGAGCAATTAGGAGCCAGTGGCTCAGGATTGTGTGAGGGATGTCCAAGGGATCCCTGATTGGAGAGGGTGCAGACTGGGCTGAGGGAACCCCCCTCCCCATGCACGAATTTTGTGCACTGGGCCTTTAGTAATAATGTAAGTACAAATGAAATACTCAATTACACAATAGAATATCATTTCATACTTATGAAATCAAAGGATGCCTAAGATATTAACCAGGAGTTCAGCTGATTCTGTCTTTGGATCTTAAAAAATGATGACCTAGATGTAAATTCTTATGTTTGTAGGCCAAGAAACACAAATTTGTCAGTATTTTGATTAAGTTCATTTGATGATATTGATATACTTGGTTTTCTATTACTAGACTCACAGAGTTAATCAAACAATGGACAAGACAGTTTGTATTTTGGTTACCACATCCTTTACTTTCTAGGAAAGTCTATATGAAAGCCAAATTATTATAGAAAATACATTTGTTAGGTATGGAATCAGAGCAAAAGGAGTAGTTGAGTAATATTTGCGATTAATGATACTGGGCTATGAAACTGTGATCCAGCCATCCTTCCTTTTGGGATACAATGACCAATAGATACACCTCTTCCCCTGGGTTGTTTGAACCAAGTCTTCCTCTTGGTGATAGTGTACTTTTTTGCTGGACAATATACAGGCCAGTTAATGTGCTTATATTTTTCTTCTTTTTCAGATCATTGCCTAGATGGAAATTGCTATGGCTATTTTGAGGTCCTAAGGAATACTCAGTCTTTATTAGTCAGGCATTTCAGATTTACAGATTTACAGATTTACAGTTTTACAGATTTATTTTAGGGTGTTTTGTTATAATTAATTAATCAATTAATTGATTAATTTTTGTCTTTTAGCCAAGAGTTAATCTCATTCTTTGTGTTGAGGTTTAACCATTCTCATCCTGGAGCCATCTATTTATGTCTATAATATGCCACCATAATATTAAGTAACTGATATTTCAAAATTAACTTTTTATTTTAAATTTTGACTACTTTTTTATATAGGAAGTATAGTTTAGTTTTTTTAATGTTTACTTATTATGTTAAGCAAAAAATAACATTTAAAAATTCAATTTAGGGAAGTTTGTAGAAGAACATAAAAGAAAGGCACAGAGTGGGGACTTGCTGGCAGCATTTTGGATACAACCAAACTGGAGGCTACTTGCACTGAAATCAAGAGACAAGCAAGGATGCTGCCTTCTTCCATGTATGGGCAGTCATAGAACTGGCTTGTATTTAAAATAAAACTAACATTTAATCTTGATGAATCAAATTATCTTTAAAACCTTTAATTTTCTTTATTATTGGGTTATAGAAAGAAGTGTCATTTAATAGTATTTAATAAGTATTTATCTGAACAATGGTTTCAAAACTACTATTATTTATTTTGACTAATCAGGGAGGAGAAGCTAGTTTGAATTTAATGAAAAGTCTAAAATAATTTTTATTCTTTTCAAATGTAGCAATAAATAAAACAGGCTAACTCCAGGCTCTATTAATGAGTCACTGCAAAATATTTGTAGTTAGTATATTGGTTACTTTAAAGTACAATTAATATCCAAACAAGATCTGTTAAGAATACTTAAGAGAGCAAACAGAATCCCTACTATTGATTTTTTCAAACCAAATTTTCAAAATTCTACAAAATTATATTTTGTCTTAGAACAATTTCTAATTATCACAAGTGTTAGATTTATAAGGCACAATTTAGGATTTTAATCTACATTACAAACTTTGTAGGTGGAAAGCATAAGCAGTTATTTTTAAATTTTTTTACTTGTTTTTTTATTAAATCTATTGGGGTGACATTGGTTAATAAAATTATATAGCTTGTACAATTCTACAATACATTATTTATATATTGTATTATATGTTCACCAGCTAAGCCAAGTCTCCTTCCCTCACCATTCATCCCTCCTGTACCTACCTTCCCTTTTTTCCCCTCCCTTAGCCCCTTTCTTTCCCTTTGGTAATCACCATACTGTTGTCTGTGTCTTAGAAGTGCTTTTTTTTTTTTAACTCTTCACCTTTTTTACCCAACCACTTCTCCCTTCTCGCCCCCCTTCCCACTTATATTTTAAATAATAGCTCCTTCATTTGTTTAATAACCTTTTGCATTTTTAATGCCTGCACATCCCTAATTCTGATTACAATTACTGGCTCAAAGTTGAATGCATGATTACATGGGAGTATTTCAGGTAATAAGTTAGATATGTTAACTCAGTAATTGCCAGTGATTAATTCTATTTTTCTAGGTTGTTTTTTTTTTTTTTGTTTGGATTTGAAAAGTTCACTTATTATTTCCTTGAACTGTAATTGCCTCTAAATTATGTACAAGGCTCTCAGTTCTGAGTTAATTATATCCTAGTGAACCCTTTTAAATCGAACTCAGAAATTTCAAGGTACACACATCATAAGAACTCGTTAAATCCTTTAACATGTGTCTGAGTAAAGAACTGCATGCATGATTGATGACAGTAGTTTTTTAAAGTTCTTTCAATTCTGTGGTGTCAATCATTGAATGAATTGAAATTCATCTCTATCAAAGAATTTATAGATATTTAAAAATTATAATTATGCTTGTGAATTTCTGGTCAATGTCTTTAATCCCAATTTCTTTAGAAAGCACAACCTCCTGGTCTGAATTATACAAAAAAAAAAAAAAAAAGATGTAGCCCTAGCTGCTTTGGCTCAGTGGATAGAGCATCAGCTTGCGGACTGAAGGGTCCCAGGTTTGATTCCAGTCAAGGGCACATGCCCAGTGGGGGGCGTGTAGTAGGCAGCCGATCAATGATTCTCTCATCATTGATGTTTCTGTCTCTCTCTCCCTCTCCCTTCCTCTCTGAAATTAATAAAAATATTTTTAAAAAATGTAGGCAAACAAAATGTCAGGTTACAACTATTTTATTTAACCTATAGGAATATATATCCAAAAAGGAAAAACCAAGTGGCATGGTCTTTTATAGTTTCTCATTTTGATAAAGCAAATTAAGGCATATATTTCTTTTAGGGATCATGCTTTTGATGTTGTATCCAAGAACTCTTTGCCTAACCAAAGCCCACAAAGGTTCTTCTATATTTTCTTATTGGAATTTCATGGTGGTTTTTTGTTGTTGTTTTTACTTTTACATTTAGGTCTATGAGCCACTTTTAGTTAACTTTTATATAAGGTATGGAATATGGGTCACACTTAATTTTTAATTTGTTAATTAATGCTACATTTGAATTATCCATCTTTTCCCCAAATAAATTTTCCTCTCCCATACCAAGTTTCCATATGTGTAGGTCTGTTTCTAGACACTTCTCTCAATTCCATCAGCCTATTTGTCTATCATTATGCCAATGAAAGTGATCAATTAACACAGT
Source organism: Murina feae (assembly GCA_004026665.1). Taxonomy (NCBI): domain Eukaryota; kingdom Metazoa; phylum Chordata; class Mammalia; order Chiroptera; family Vespertilionidae; genus Murina; species Murina feae. The sequence continues at coordinate 12,013 of PVJC01017946.1, forward strand.
TTTATGTCTTGTTGCTGTAGGGCAAGCCCCTTGTCTGTCTCATATTTGTTTTCTTTAGAACTTTTTTGATTTTTCTAAAACCTTAATTCTCACTTTGAATTTTAGAATCATATTATCATGTTGCATAAAAATGTCCTATAGGAATTTTTGTTAGACTATAACTGAATTAATAGATAATATGAGAAAATTGATACCATTGTGATAGAGTTTTGCCATACATGAATATTGTATATTTTTTAATTTATTCAGATCTGAGTAACCCCAACACCAGGGCACTTTCCACTGAGTCACCCTGAACTCAAGCAACTCATGCTGTGGTAGTGACACTGAATTCTGAAAGACTGTTTACTAGTACATTTTAGGTACTGAATATAACATACCCTCTAAATACTTGTGCGAGAGTGGAACCACGACTCTTCCTCCTTTTTGCGCTATGATTTGACTTGGAATTTTCACAGGCTGTCATTGGTATAACAGTTAAAGTCAAACAACATACCTTTATGAAACCTTATTCACAAGGAGAAATATATGACACTAAGGACTTTATGAGAGCCTGATAGTTACTCTGCACCAAAACAGGAAAAATAGATTTCCTTAGACTTTCTGTTCTCACAAAAAAAATAAAATAAATAAAAATAAAAATGTATTTCCACTAAGAGCAGCATTCTCCTCTGCATACTAGTTGTCTCACATTTATTTCATCAACAATGCATGTGACTGCTGATGGGTACATTTATATCTAGAATTAGTTTGACCAAATTATAAATGCCTCCAATGCAACAGCTTATACTAATAAATAGATCTCCCTTTTACTTCAAAACCCACTGCTACAAGGTTTTTGAAGAGAATTTAGCAGAAACCTCTAGACAATCCTCCAACTTCAATTGAACCAATTAATTGTATTGCAATGAAATATCTGAAGGAAGTCTTTTGACTGCCTCTCTTATACTTTATATCCTGTGACTTTCATCTTTAGCAATAAGTGACTGAAAGCAATAGATACGACTTTTAAAAAATAGTATGTGGGACTCCAACCTACATTTAAAAATTTAGCAGTATTCTTCTGCTTAACTACTCACTTGCTGGGACCTTGCGCTGTGGAGTTCAGAATTTGAAGGAGGGGCTGACACACAAATGAAAATGCTATACAAGAAATAGGAATTTAGAAGGCATTGGGGACCAGGGGATGACTCTTTCATGAAGAGCACAGTGACCTATGGCCCAGTCTGCTTTTTACTTACTTGAATACACATTTGCCCTTTAACAATGCATACAGACATATCAAAGGTAAAGTTTGGTAAACAGTAAAAGGATTATCAGGTTAGGGAATTGCCTTGAGCCACCACTATCTCAACACAAGGCCCACTGGCCTTCCATGGTCCTTGGTGCACTCTTGTGACAGTATTGCCCAATGGTGGCTTCCCGCACCCACTCACACTTTAAAGTCTTACCTCATTTTGTCATAACAATGATATGATATTCTTCATTTGGAAAATCTGAGAAAGATTTTTATTAATACACTTAGCCATAGCCTCTTATTTAATTGGGTGGAAAGGCTTTAAAACATAGAATAAGTTGTAGATTTTTCTTTTTACATTATGATAGTGCCTCACAAAGTACATAAGACCATTTTTTCCAGGATATATATTTTTTTAATAAAAAAATGTATTGTCAAGTGAAACATTATGCTCCTGATCCTGATGGGGGTCCAATAATATAATGTGTACTCATCTCCCTTAGATTTTTGCCTTTGGTTACTTTTATTATTATTATTATGTATTGTTATTCAGAAATGTTTCCATTTTTGCTTTCAGCTTTTCAATACTTAGTTTACAAATGCTATGGAGCATTTAAAATAAAAACTTTGAGGTGTTGCAGAAAGACCAAAAAACTAAGCGACGCTTTGAAGGAGTGGAGAAACCATAGTTTTAATCACGCGTGGTCTCTGGGAAATGTTCCAAATCAGAGCAAAGCCACACGCGGGAGCCCTGCTTCCTGAGTTAATCAATGTGTTCCCTCCCTCCAGGCCCTAGAGGAATTGAGACTCCCAACCTCCCTTTCCCCAAGTGTTCCAAGGATTCCACCCAGTTTAACAATCCACCCTTTCCCAGGTTTTCCAAGGTGTCAGCTACCAATCCACCCTTCCCTCAGGGTAACACTCCTGGCTTGTTTTGCTAATCCAGTTTTAGTGAAGGAAGCAATGCCTCAGCTGAAGGTCATTCCCCCAGAACATCAGGGCTACCTTTGAATTAGCCCTTTTTTCCTTCTCAATATAATTCTATTTCCTTCTTCTATATTATGTGTTATTGTTGTTATACTTTTGCTTCTACATATACTAAAAATCCCATAATACAGTTTCTATTTTTGTTTTAGGCAATTGACTATCTTTTCAAATAAATAAAATAAGGATATATTTATATTCATTTTAACTATTTTTAGTACTCCTCTTTGTATAAATCTAGTTTTTTTTTTTATCTAGCACCAAATCTTCTGCTGGAAGAACTTCATTTAACACTTCCTTTAGCACAGGTCTGCCAGCAAAGAATTTTCGCTGCAACTGATGGTATGACAATAAAAATCTCATGTTGCCTTAATTTTTGAAAGTTAGTTTCATTAAGTATACAATTCTGAGTTGACAATTTCTATTTCTTAAAAAATGTCACCCCATTGCTTTCCAGAGTGCTATTTTCTTATCTTTTTCTTTGCATGTAATGTTTCTCTTTTCTCTGATGGCTTCAAGATGTTATTTTTCTCTTTGATTTTAAGCAGTTTGATTTTCTCTCTCTCTCTCTCTCTTTCTCTCTCTCTCTCTCTCTCTCTCTCTCTCTCTCTCTTGTTGTGTGTGTTTCTGAACTTCTTAGATCTGTGATTTGTTTTTTCCCCCTTTAATTGTGAACAATTTACAACCATTACCTCTTTAAATATGTCTCTCTTCTCCTGTAGGATCCCCAGTTTCATGTACATTAAGCCAATTGCTATTGTCCCACAGCTCTTGGATGCTCTGTTCTCTCCCCTTCCTTCCTTCCTTCCTTCCTTCCTTCCTTCCTTCCTTCCTTCCTTCCTTCCTTTTTACATTTGTTTATGTTTATGCTTTATTGTGGAAAATTTTTATTCATCTATTCTCTAATTTACTGCTTAAACTTTTAGTAGTATCAGGTCTGCTGGTAAGCTCAGTGAAGAACATCTTTATCTTTGGTAGTTTTTCCCCTTCTTTTACTAGCATGTAGTTGACTTTTAAAAAATTGTGTGTTTTCCTCTCTGCTCTAATTCTTATCTATCTCACCGGCTACTTTAACACATTAATCATGGCTATTTTAAAGCTCTACCTGATTGTTCCAATGTGTGGCCATTTTTCTGTGTTTTTTTTTCCTGTTTTTGCTGATTGCTTTAACTATTGACAATGGGTCTTTTCTTTTATCTTTTACTAGAAGCCTGGTGCATGAAATTCAGGTCCTGCCCTGGCTGCTATGGGTGCCGACATCTTTCTTTCCTGTGGCTAACTTGGGCTTCCTCATACTGTGGTCTCAGGAAAGTTGAATTACTTTTGTAGCTTTTAAGAGGCAGCATTCTAAGCAGCCAGGCATCCCGCCACGAGCCTGGGTGTGCTGCCCACTGGCCTGGAGCGGCTGCCCTGCCCTGCCCTGGCCGCTCAGTGCCTGTACGTGCTGCCCAGAGGCCTCCGTGGGTGGGGCAGGGTGGAACGCTGACCTCCCAGCCCGGCTGCTGCCATCTTTATCATGGAGTGACAGTCAATTTGCATATTCCATCTTTATTAGACAGGATTTTCTTGCTTTATCTTGGGCCTTGCAGTTTTCAACTGAAAGACTGACATTTTGTGAAAGAGAACTATAGGGTCTGAGGTAAATGCCATTTATGCCGGGAAAAGATATGCATCTTCTTTTGTGACACTCTTAGTGTGGGGAATCAACTTAATGCAGTCAGTAGGTGAGCTGGGCTTGGGTATTTTCTAGGTAGAGCTGCGGTTGATGTAGCACAGGCTTCACATCTTCCCATGTTTGTTTTCCATTAGCGAGGGCTCAGTGTGGTAGCTGGGAGCTGAGGATCTTGCCCAGCATTTGAGACCCCCTCAGAGATTTGCCACAGCAAGTATTTCTTCCCCAGCTCTTGTCCAGTGCTACATTACTTGTGCTTATTATTCAATGCTAGATATTTTAAGAGGTGGGGAAGTGTTTTGTTTTGTTTTTTTTCCTTTTTCTTTTTTTTTTTTCTTTTTTTTTTTTGTGGCTGGTCAGCAGGATTTTTGTGGGTGGGGCTTCCTCTCAATTTTTGTGCCTCTTTACTGTGGCAGCCAGACTCTGGGTGGTCTCAGGCAGAGGTGCCCTGCCTTTCCTCCAATAACAACAGTCAAGAGACACTAGTAGGTTCAAGTAGGAGTTTTATTTCTACCACTGGTTCAGCAAGAATGGATCTCTGACTGTGTCCTCATGTTAGAGGCTTTCCTCCCCTTTCCCAGAAGCAGACAGTTTTACTTCTGTTTCTACACCAGAAGCAGTGCATCTTGACCCACGTTCTGGGAGTGGGAGTTTATGTCCTCTTCCTAGCAGATTAAGGCTTTTGTTTTGCAGGAGAGAACAATTCAAAGAAGCAGCACAGCTTTAACCTGGTCATCAGCAGCTGCCATTACCACCTTTATGCCTCTACCATGAGGGACTGACTATGCTACATTGTCACTGGTGCTGCCTCAAACTTATTGTAAGTAGGTGATGGAGGCCTGTGAATTACAGAATCTGTGTATGAACTTCCCTGTGTCTGGCTCTACCAGGTATTCTAAACTGAAACACTGGGCCACACTGAGAATTAAAAAAAAAAAATTGTTAAACTTTAGCAGAACTTTTTTTTACCCATTTTTTTGTTGCATGTCCCATGCTCTGCCAAAGCTGAATAAATTTGTGTATCTTGGCTCTTTTTGAATGAGGCTTGGATTGCCCTGTGACCTCAGCTTTATGATAGGCTCAATAAAAATTATCATCTTGTAGACTATATGATTTTTTAAGATTAGAGAAGAGCACTGTTTTTGCACCTTTTAACAACTTCAAGAAAAAGTAAGTTTCAGCGAATGTCAGTCTAATGGGAGGTGCTTAACACACTTCTAAAGCTATGTTTTCACTATTTCTCTAGCTCCCTCCTCAAGCCAATGTGCCTCTTCTATTTTGATGTCTTGCTGGAAGCATGGAGCCACTGCTCAGATGGCTAGTGGTAAATGTAGAGGAAGCCATGGTGCCCTTGCACGGGCTATGGTGATAATTATTTCAATCCATTTCATTAAAAATTTAAAGACATAACATTTTCTTTCTCTTATGAACAATGTGGTAGATAGCCAGAATATCAATCAAATGATAAATTAGGCAAGTGTGAAAAGATAACAGATGGAAGAAAGCAGGAAAGATAGATGCTGACAGTCTCACTTAGATGAGGTAGAAGAATTCTGGAAATGAAGTTTTGTCAGGTTAGGCAACGCTCTCTTTCTCTGTTATCACCTTGGCAAGTGTTCTAGACAGGAGTGGTTTTGTAGAATATTCTCCAACCACAAAACAGAACAGCTCTGAAGAATAAGACACCTGATACCCCATCTCTACAAATGTGGTGATAAATATAAGTGACATTTAGCCCTCTTAATAACACAAATAACACTCACAAATGTGGAGCCAGATTTTCTGCTGGAAGAGATAACTTTTGGGTTTTACATAAATTTGTTAACTCTTCACAACTAGATAACCAGGGGCACTGGCTTTGCCAGATGATATGATAGAAATGAGAATCCTATGTCTGCAAAATCTTTTTTAATTAGGTGCTTGATTGTGAGTTTTCCTACTAGATCATTTGGCATGTCCTCCACAATATTCTTTTCATCTGTAATAAGAGACTCTTGAGGTAGTGAGGATTTGACTGATATCGTATGAGAAATCTGCACCTTTAATTTTTTTCCTGTAAATGAGGAAGTTAAGAAATTTTATAAACTCTGAACAATCTACAGTGTCATCACTGGACCTTTTCCTTGATATAATAGAGTAACCTATTTAAGCAGAAAAACATTGATAATTGTCTAGATTAGTATTTCATTTGGAGGGAGAAGGGCATAAAGTCCTGTTCAGTTGTATTATTGTCTTCTACAGACTAACTTCCTTGATAATCAAGCAGTCAAAACAAAACAAAACAAAGCAGATCTGGAACTGTTTTGGTGCTTTATTATATTTCTTCATTTTATTTTTCATCCTTTATTTTAAAGGAAGAGACCATATAATTCCCATTAAGAGACTTGGTCAAAAGAACCACTTTCAATTTTGTTCCTGTCCTCCATAAATTTTCAGATCCATTCTCTGCATGATCTACATCTGCAAGGAGACACAGAAGTTGCAAGGGAAAAAAAAACCCTCAAAGAAAGATTTGATTGTGTTCATTAATACAAAACTTACGTAAACCAGGATGTGACTCAATCTATTTTGAAAGGATATTTAACATTAAAGGTTAAAATAAAAAGAAACTTCTAGCTAACCTTCAATTAACCATAGCTGCCTGGCACTTTGTTATTAATCAAGATTTTACTCATTCTTGCATTATTTTTATGACATTCAATTTTATTTGGTTTCTTCAATGTATTTCTCAGAGGTGAAATAGTTCTACTTTTTTGGATAGAAATCAAATCAAAGTGTGAAGGCTTCCTATGTGACCTCCATAACGTCGTCTCCCTGGGATTCCTTTTTTTAATTTTTAAAATGACAATAATGATTTCTATTCTATGCTGTGGAAGAAAGGAATGAAATCACGTGGAGAAGCAGGGTAGTGTTGAAAGACTAGATGTTCAGAGCCAGGTAAATGTGGTTTCACCAGGTAACATTGGACATTAACATTTCTAAGCCTCCATTCCCTCAACAGTAAAAGAAAGATGTAAATCCTAATTGCGATATTGTGATTTTCATGAATTAATGCCTATAAAGGATGTGGTATATAAAAGGGAAAAAATGATAGTTGCTATGAATGTTTATGTCCCCTCAAATTCATGTTAAATCCTAATGCCCACTGTAGTGGACCTGGGGCCTTTTGAAGGGATTGGGTCATGAGGGCAGAACTCTCTTAAATGGAATTAGTGCCCTTATAAATGAGACCCTAGAGTGCCCTCATCCTCTCCAATATGTGAGGTTATAGAGAAAAGATTGGGTCTAGGAAGCAGGCTCTCAGCAGACACTGAACTTGCTAGTGCTATGATCTTGGGCTATCCAGCTTCCAGAGTGGTGAGAAGTAAGTGTTTGTTCACTTGTTTTTCAAGTTGCCTGGCAGAGCCCATGAAGATTTGTCGCTTATAAGTGACCCATTGTCTTGTATTTTGTTATAGCATCCAGCCTAAACAGACAAGGACAGTAGATTTTTTCAACTGAGAGAAGACCCTGAATATGACTACAAAGAAATAGGAGAACCAGCATTAGGCCTTGTGTTTTAATATTTTTTTTGTCTTTGCCGGAAAAGTTTCTTTCTCTTTATTCAATATCCGTGCTTATAATTATGTATTCTAAACCTAGTTACTCACTTGAAAAATTCTTAATCAGTTTTTTTTAGAAAATCATGATCAAGGTCCAAGCTAGTCTTCTGCAGAATCTTGCCCCACACTTTTTGTTTCTCTTAGGAAAATAAAAAAAAAAAAAATTTGGGTATTGGAAGAGAATGACATAGTTATATTCTGAAGCAGTGGTTCTGAAACCACGTTGCATCTGATTCACCTGGGTAACTCAATAATTCCCAGATTCAGGGTCCCTACCCCTGATTCAGTAAATATGAAGAGTAGCAGTAGAATCTGTATTTCCTCAAGTAATTAAAGATTTTTGTAATTGTGGTAAAATACACATAACATAAAATTTACCATCTTAGTCATTTTCAAGTGTAAAAGTGGGTGACATTCCCTCTACTAAATTTTTTTGTGCAACCATTACTACCTTTCATCTCCAGAACACTTGCAAAACTGAAACTACACGTTAAATAAACAGTAATGCTCCATTCTTCCCCCAGCCCTTGGCAACCACCATTCTATTTTCTGTGTCTATGAATTTGACTATTCGAGTTATCTTATACAAGTGAGATCATACAGTAGTTGTCCTTTTGTGAGTGGCATATTCCACTTAGCATAACATTCTTAAGATTCATTACGTGTCAAAATTTCCTTTCTGTTAAAGCCTGAATAATAGTTCATTGTTTCTATATGCCACATTCTGTTTATCTATTCATCCATCAATGGATAGTGCCCCAACTACTTTATTTTTTAAATATGGAGTGCATCACAAATTTGTCTGTGTGCCATGGTAATCTCCTCCGATTGTACCAAGTTTAGTGTATCACTGACAAACTGAGCCCTCCAAGTGATTTTGAAAACCATGGATAAAGCAGTTTTTCTAACTACACATTGGTGAGATCAATTTAATTGAATCGAATTGAATGATAACTAAATTAATGTAATGCTCTTAGCTTGAAATGTGCTATAAAACAACAGTAGTCATGATTTTACTTATTTAAAGTGAGAGAATGGGAAAAGAAAAATAAAAGATTGAGAACCTCTCTGTGTGAGATTGCACTCCAGACTTTATCATGGAGATCTGAATGTTGCTCATCAATGAATCATTTTCATAACACTGTATCAGAAGTCATGTATGAATTTAGCATCTCTCTAATACACTATGCTCTTATAGACTCCAGAAGTAGATAAAGAATTGCTAGCGGCAGTGATGAAGAGGTGTGAGTGCCTCCAGCGATTCAGGATTCTGTTCCAGCTCAGGAAACATACTATCAAAATCAAATTAATTTCTCCCTTTTGGCATTGTTCTCAAGCATATGTGTTTTTTAAATTGTTGTGATGACTTCCGTCACTTTATTGAAAATATACAGGATGTATTTATCTAAGGTAAATATGATTTTACTTGGTATGTTTTCTGAAATAACAACACACAATATGCATGAGAAAACAAGGCAATTATATAATAATATTACTGCTTGTGAATTGTATTTAGTTCTGCCAGAATTTATGAAAGATATATGTTTAACTGATGTAAATGTTTATATTAGATCATATGGAACATAGTGATTCATCTGCCTTTTAGAGATGTGTGGAACTCCTGTTCATCCTCAGGAGAGCTATTTTATTTTTTAAATATATTTTTTATTGATTTTAGAGAAGAAGGGAGGAGAGAGAGATAGAAACATCAAAGATGAGAGAGAATCATTGGTCTGCCTCCTGCACGTCCCACATTGTGGATTGAGCCCACAGGCTGGGAATGTGCCCTGATGGGGAATCGCACCATGATCACCTGGTTCATAGGTCGACACTCAACCATTAAGCCATGCTGACCCAGCAGGAGAGCTATTTTATATTGCCTTAGATGTTTAGTACATGGTTCCACCAAAAACCTGCAAGTTGCCTGATGCTGACACTGGCATTATCTATTCCCTAGTAACCTAAGTTCATGCTTTTAGTTCATAGGGAAGATGGTGGGATAGATGGCTAGATAAGTAGATAGATGATAGATAGATAGATAGATAGATAGATAGATAGATAGATAGATGATAAGTGGTAACATATAAAAATGATATAGTCTGTGGTTATCTTTAAAAATTGTAAGTGGAGACACAATTTTGGCTTTAAATACATAATGAGAATTTTTCTTATAAATATAATACTAGTTTATAAAAACATTTTTATTGCATTTGTTCATTAATCCTCAGCACTGTGTGAAAAAAGACCAAACTGTTCACATTTCACAGGAAGGAAAACAGATACCAACATTAAGAGCCTTGCTGATTCCCAGGCTCTGGACGCACCAATCAGGAATCAGTTCCTGTAGTATAGCTTCAAGTATAGGCAACGTCCCACTAAACTGCTGTGTCAGGCATACAGGATTCTTTACTGCTGTTGGGTTTGTCCTTAGAATCCTCCAATTTCAGGGTGAAACTGTTTGACTAAATAGTTAAACCCTAACTAAGAAATTACTGATAATTACCATAAACTTCTAAACCAAAAATACAGAGCCAAACAACCTTATTCTTTGCCTGTTTTGCAAATATGCAGAGGTTTCCAAACCTAGGTGATATTCAGTATCAGTTTCAGGGCTTTGGAGAAATATAGATTTCTGGGCAACACCCAGATTTATGTATTGTTTTGGTGGAAAGCCAAATAAAAAAAAATAGACATCTGTTTTCCCCAAAGAAGTCATACAGAAGGCCAATAGACCAAGGAAAAGGTGCTCAATGTTACTAATCATCAGAGAAATGCAAATTAAAACAAGGAAATATCACCTTATACCTGTCAGAAATGGTTATGATCAATAAATCAACAAATAGCAAGTGTTGGTGATAATGTGGAGAAAAGGGAAGTTGAGTGCACTGTTGGTGGGATTGCAAATTGGTACAGCCACTGTAGAGAACAGCAGGGGCCTCCTCAAAAAAAATTAAAAATAGAACTACCTTATGACCCAGCAATTCCACTTCTGGCATCTAGCTGAAGACATTTGGAACACTAATTTGAAAAGATATATGCATCCCTATGTTCACTGCAGCATTATTTACAACAGCCAAGGTATGGAAGCAACCTAAGTGTCCATTGATAGATGACTGGATAAGGTGGATGTAATATGTATATACAATGGAATAGTATTTGACCATGAAAGAAATGAAATCTTACCATTGTGACAACATGGATGGACCTAGAAGGTGTTATGATAAATGGAATAAGTCATTCAGAGAAAGACAAATACTGTATAATTTCACTTATAAATAGAATCTAAAATATAAAATAAATGAACAAACAAAACAGAGAGACTCATAGACACAAAGAGTAGACTGATGGTTGTCAGAGGGGAGAGGAGTTGATAGGCTGGGTGAGAAAAGGGAAAGGATTGACAGTTACAAAATAGACATGGGGATGTAAAGTACAGCATAGAGAATGCAGTTAGTAATATTGTAACAATTATGCATGATGTCAGGTGGGTACTAGACTTATTGTTCTGCAGCATTGGAAAGTACTAATAATAGTATAGTTTTATTCAAACTGTTCAGAATGTGAATATAATTTCTTCAAGATGTAAATTAAAGCAAATGCAAAAGATAAAAAAATTCAAATGATTCTTATATTTTCAAAATACTTTTTTGCAATAAAATATTTTAAATCTCAATTAAAATTAAAGTCAAAATATAAATCCTACTTAATGTGTACTAGAAAGTTAGATCAAAACAATTTTAACACCTAAATTTTTACATTTAATAAATTACAAAATTTACTCTTATAAGATACTTTTATGAAAATAAAACTATATATATACATATATATTTGCAATTCTATTTACCATTATAATGAATAAGATCTCAATTCATATATGCCTATATATGCACATTTAGAATAACATTAATTGTCTAATATTGTGAAATGTTTTTCAGCCGCTATGTGCACCTGTTACAAATACCATGGTGATTTGTCAGTAATTTCAGAAACATGATTTAGAACACAAAGAGAGGCTGGAAAATGGATATTTGCCACCACTTGGAATTTATTCTTCATTATGCAAGAATCTCCTGCATTCTCCTCTTCAGGGAGGAGGAACGGATTTGCCTTTCCTTCCTCCTGAGTGCTGCCCCCCTCAGCCCTTCTTGGTTCTCTGAAGCAGTGTGTCCCTGGGTCTGCCACACAGCGATCCTTCCTGGTATTCAGGCCCACCAGCTTTTTTGTTTTGAGGCTGAGAGGCTGAGAAGTGGAGGAGCACCTGGGCTGGACCCAAGCAGTTTCAGTATGGAGTGGATCTTTAGGGTTACAGGTTGGCACAGTTCTGCTGTCCTTGGCAGTTGCAGGGCTCCCTAAAGTGCAGGCTCGGAGCACAGCCTCTCTCAGCTGGATCTACCCAGTAACGGAGAATAAAGAGAAGAGAACAGTAACACAATGACTTTGACTTCATATACTTGTCAACTCCGTATACTTGTGGCAGGCAGTCTGAATTAACCACTCCTCCATTTTAGTGGAAGCTGCCTGTAATAGAACTGCAGGCTTGTTCCATCTGTCTGTCTTCTCTCACTAGACTACGTCCTATGGAAAATATGTAGATATTCACTTTGAATATACGGGAGAAAGAAATCACATTCAATAATGCTTTTTTTTTTTTTTCAGATAATTCACACTGCAGTTTGGAAACAAGTATATTGTATATCATAGTAGTTCAACTCAGTTACTTTCTTTCTTTTTTTAATATATCTTATTGACTTTTTACAGAGAGAAAGAGACAGAGAGTTAGAAACATCAATGAGAAAGAAACATCGATCAGCTGCCTCCTGCACATCTCCTACTGGGGATGTGCCCGCAACCAAGGTACATGCCCTTGACCGGAATCGAACCTGGGACCCTTCAGTCCGCAGGCCGATGAGCCAAACTGGTTAGGGCTCAACTCAGTTACTTTCATGACCCTTGATTTAAAACGTTTATTAATTAGGCAGTGTGTTGTACTTAGCAATAACAACAAAGACTATAATGGTTTATCTCTTGCAAAGGTTCCCTGGCCCTTTAAATAAAAACCAAACCACTTTATTATTTTAAAGGGCTCTAAACAGAGAAAACTTGGGGAAAAAAACACACTTTGAGATACATTCCGTTAACAATAACCTGAAAAGAAAGATGAAAGGCAGTTAATTATTCTCCCAGGTGCTTTACACAGTAAGTTCACTGGTTTGGGTTCAAAACCATGGCTGGAGCTCATTTCTTTCAAGTTTTTCTCTCGTTTTTGAGAACTTCAAACTCCTAATTAAACAGTTTACATTTTTTCATAATAGTTACAGATGAATCAGTGCTTAAGAGAATTGACTGATCTTAATTGGGAATCAGATCTCCGAGAGGTCTTTCATTTCCACCTTCTTAAACTGCCGACTCACTGGGTGGCTCGGTCACCGACACATATAATGATTTAAAATGTCTAATAATGTTCCTAATTTGAGAAAGTTCAGAATGACTCAAAACCCAAATGTGTACAGAATATCAGCCATCACGTTCCAGGCTCCTGCTGACACACTGAGGGCAGAGGTTGAGACAGAAATGAAACCTGAAGTTAATATTGCTGTCACGCTGGTAGACAGAGACCAGGCAGAGCGAGACTTCTCTGCTTGAACGGGAGGAGGGTCACAACTATCTGTTTGGCTGCTCCAGAGGCCAGCAGACTTATCCTACATGGGCCAAATCTTTGTGGGATCCCTTATGGTCCCCAAAGTTCAGGTCCTTTATTCTAGGAGATTGAAGAAATTATTCCACAGTTTTTGTGCATGTCAATGACTTGAACTGTCACAAAGCTAAGAGCCTGTGACATATCATTGCCATCGCAATAGTCTGCAGCAAACCCACTGAATTTCCTCCAAATGTTGAGTCCTAAGAATGCTAGCCAAGGAGGAACTACACAACCATTTGGTCCATTCCAAGAGGCAGCATGAGAGTGAAAAGTAGCAGAATGTGCCATCAAAATATGCCATTTTGGTGTAAGGATTATTTTGAGCTCAAGGCAATTGAGAAGAAGCAGGTACAGGAAAAGCTCTTTACCCTCCTCCTATTTGCCTAAAATCAGGACATACATTTGTAAAGATGCCCCCCTCCCCTCTCTACCAGGAAGAAGGGAAGTAATCACTGGAGAACAACCTAGAACCATATCATCCCTAAAACAACAACAGAGTAATCTGCATAGCAGGCCTGGCTAACACCAACACACATCTACCGTTAGGTTCCCAATGTATTTGCCTCCCCACAACTTACCATCCCTAGAAATTCAAAGTCCTTTTCCTTGGGCTCCACATTTCTCTAAAAGTTTGTTCTTCTGTTAAGATGCTACTTAAACCCAAATTCTAACCACCTTTTGCTAAGTACTCCCATTTGCATGTACAATGGGCATGTTCAGAAACTTCTGTGCTTTTTTCTCTTATTAATCTTTTGTTAGGCTACTTGATAGGACATAAGAATATTAGAGGGGTGAGGGAAATTTTTGAAATTCTATTTATCTCAGGCTATCTTCAGGGCCTTCTAATGTATAACCAGGGTGAAGAATCACTAGTAGGATCTTTGTATTTTAGTTCTAGAAAGAAAGCAATACGTCTTTTCCCACCTCCTTTGAGACATGTGGGAGTGTTGTTTTAGGAAATAAAATCTATATATGTATTTATTAGGCTAACAACTGTTTTTCTCCATAATTAGCCTTATTTTTGGAAGGACTTTCTCTAGTGGTTGTCTGTAGGTACTTGTATTTAGACACCCTCACAGCCTATCTGTGTGTGGGTCTGTGCCTAGAGGGATTTGGGGAGTGGCGGTTATCAGGCTAGCCTGGGACCAGATTAACTCAGAAATCCTTACTTACTGAAATTGAGATTTTACTACTTTAATTTTCAATCAGAACTTGAAGAGATTGAAGATTTTTGCAAAGGCACATCTATATATATAAAAGGTTAATATGCAAAATGTCTCCTTGAGAGTTCAGCCAGGAGACTGGGAGTTTGATCACTTGCTATGACATGTGCTGACCACCAGGAGGTGGTGAAAAATGAAGAAAGGCCCTGGCAAGGGAAGTGAGGCTCTGGCTGGCAGCCAGCAACCGGCAGCCAGCAGTCAGAAGGAAAGCCCTGGCCAGCAGCTAGAAGACCTTGATCAGCCCTGATCGCTGGCCAGGCTTAGGGACCCTACCTGTGCATGAATTTTGTGCACCAGGCCTCTAGTAAGTATCATAAAAGAGTCACTACACCTGTTAAAAACTCAGCTTTTAACATTTGCTTTCTGGGAAAATGATCTGTATTTTTGTGCAATCTATTTTTATTTCTTTTGAATCCCTGTTACATCATTTTAATTTGAGGGGAAAATATGTGACCCAGTCTAAGTTATGCACTTTTACAGAGCTGGTTACATTTCTGTAAGGATAAGGGGTGTTTGAATGGCGAAGCCCTCCATGCACTTTGTAGGGCAGTTTTTAGTAAAAGAGGAAAAGGTTGGGTTTGAATCCAGTACAAAAGTTCAGGGTATTAAGACTTGAGATTTCATAACCTGGGGGTCAGAACTGAGCTATTCTAAGTCTTCAAATCCTAGAGAAAGAATTTTAAGAGAAGTAGGTGTACTTTTTTTTTTTTTTTTTTACTTTTTAAGGTCCCTGATTAAAAAAAAAAAATGAAGCCATCTTTCATGGTCTCCTTCACTATTGGTAAGCCCTGTTTAAAGAATGAGTATATTTGTTTTTGCTAAACTATAAATTGGTATATTTAATTAATTTTTAATTATCAGTGCTTACAAGGAAAGGGGAAAATTAAGACAATAAACTGATAATCATTTTAGCCATGGGAAAAAAAAAAATCAAACTATTCTCTACTTTCTTGTTTCCTTAAGCCAGACCTATTGACGTGCACAGCTTCCTGGTTCCTGACTGTAGAATCACACAGACATTTTTTATTCTTTTACTTTTGACTTATTTTCTTCTGACTTGTGTTGTTCTGACCCTGACATTTGACTTCATCATTGACTCTTAGATTTCAACTTCTGATCTCACGATGTTAAATGATCTTTCTGGTTCTTTTGTCACCCTGGGCCTTGGCACTGTTGCACAGTTTTTACTTGTGGTATTTATTTCTAAAGATTCAGTGTCTCTTATTTTCTTGGTGAGGATTTCAGTCTCCACTTCTGATTACAACAGATCATCTCAAAGTTGTGGCCTGACTTGGCCAGTTTTAGCTACTCTTTAAAAGGTGAAAGTGAAGAAATAGTCATTACTGACTAGATTAATAAAAGGGATCTGAGTTGTATCACTTTTCTTAATTATTAAATACTCCTTTATTATTGCACTCGTAACAGTCAAAATATAGTGGGTGAGAATATGTGATTTAGAAAACAACTGTATAGATAATAGCCACATTGAATAATGAACTATATTCTATCTCATATTTATAGAGATAAACCCTAGGCTAACGTAAGTGTTGAAATTAAAGTCAAAATTTTAGAACTAAAAGGGATTTTAGTGATTTCGTGACCTGGACTAGTACTTGGTGCAGGAGAGTTCTTTGAAGTCTCCTTCTCCCTAAAGGGCTACCACGGGAAGTCAGGGTAGGTGAAAGACAGATGAGTAAATGAGGGGTGAGCTAGGAAGGGCAGGGAAACTTCACCCCATTTTAATCTCAGCATCTCAGCCATTACCTGTTTGCCTGTGTAAATTCCAAAAAGTATTTTTGTTTGAACAAATGCTACTGCAAATTAAAAATGGCGACTATGGATCTGACTTAGTCTATCATGACTTCACTTGAGGAAGCAGAGGTCCAAAAAAGTTAAGTGGGTCAGATCACAAGAAGGCCTACGTCTTTCAGCTCCTAGGCCAGTACTCTTCCCACTGACCCACAAATGGCATTGTATCACCAGCAATTAAATAATGGCAGTCACAATCCTCCTACTGCTCTGAGCAACTTGATAAATAACAATATGTGGATTTCATATTAACAAATTGTTAAACAAATTTTATAGTTTCACATTCATATATATAAGAAGCCTGTAGTATTTTTGTCATTTCTCAGAAATTAATGAACATTTCACTGTTTTGTATTCCATAAGAATTTAGATGCAAGATGAAGAGAATACTAAGATAAATAAAATGTGTTACCAGGACTTAAGAAGTTCATTTTTTAATGATAAAGTCTATTTTGGGAAAGCCTAGAATCATAGGCACTCAAGACTGAAAGCTGCTTAATATAATTTGCTTCAAATAATTTGTTCAATTTAACCAACAAATATTGTTGCATGAATAAATGAATAATGTTGACACACAATATTTCCATTTAATTATCTAGGAATTGATGACTCTTTTTATACTTGTCTATAATGCATTAGACATGACATTATAAAAATAAAATTATGAGTATATTAGGAAGTAATTTTATAATTTCCATATTAGAAACTATCATTTTCTCTAATTTCTTAAAATATTTATGAAAAATAGCATTTAATAATCTCTAAATTGCATCTCATATTTCCAAATATATGAGAACCTAATAGTAAGTCAGTTGCTATTGATAATTAATTTATATAATTAATTCCTAAGTACAATGAATTGGCTTAGTAAAAATTTGGTATGTATTTATATATATTTTCATGAGCATTTCTATTATATTAATTCCTTTACTAATTTAACAAAGAATTGACTCAGATTTTGCTACTTCCCAGACACTGTGCTAGGAATTAGGTTCTCCTCTCAGTCCTCGTAAGGAACTTACAGCCTAGTAACAGACAGGTTCTTCTGTCTTACATTTTCTTCTCCGATAAAATAATGATTTTGCTTAAAAAAAAAGATAGTATCAACAAATAATAAATGTATAAATATATAATGAAAGAAAACACTCTCATTATAAAGCAACCACATCTATTTCAGAATAAAATGCACCTTGAATGCCCTTTGAATTTGCAGAAAAAATAAGCTCTTTTGCTGTACAAACATATGGGGATAAACCCTATAAACTAATATAAGAGCTATAAAGATCCATTAAAATAATGATTTTTTAAAAATGAAGTCATATGTTGGATAGATTTACCAGCCACCAAGCTAAAGGTAGGAGTAACAGAATCTCTATAACTCATAAACTCAACCTATTTCCCTTCTAGTGAAAGTGGCAAAGGAAGCATTATTGACTCATTTGCAAACTTATACATAGTAATTTCTGTTTTGATATTTGCTCTTTCTCACCTCCCTAATGTGGCATCATCTAGTTTGCCTCAAGGTAATCATGCAAAGGAAGCCACTTTGGGGGAAGTTATCAAGACTTCAGTGAAGAGAATCAAACCCATCAAAGGAAAGGAAGTGATGCATTGAATTGTTTCATAATAACATTTATTTCTCAGTGGCCTTCCACCACGCAATCTGATTAAGAAAAAAAAAATAAGAACAATTTGCAACTCTCTCAGTGAGTGTGAGCAGAAAAAAAGAAATTAGGTGTTATCAAGGAGGTTTTCCACATGTTGTCACCTGGCTAGGGATTTAGGTCATGGCAATTGAAATCATATTGAGCCTCAGTGCCCCACACGCCTATTAAACACCAGTTAGTGTGTAGATGTGTCCTCAGCTGGCAGGCGAAAAGATCTAAAGTTTAGATTGCTTCAAGAAGTTATAATGAAGCCACAAGAGCCATGTTCTTTATGATAGAAATGTCAGCTCTTGGAAAGTCTCTTAAACTGTAAAGGACACTTCATTATCTAGAAGAACTGACTTAATATACTTTGCAAATGACTTCATAACATTCAATTTTTAAGAATCATTTTCATTCTTTTATCCACAGTACATAGGGAAATTAGCTAAAATATTTATCTTTGCTTCTCTCTAAGTTTTGTAGCGCTACTCAAAAACTAATTAGACTCTGGCAATTAAATCCTGCGTATATGCTTCTCTTTTTTCCCCTCTCAAGGTTTACTTGTTATGCAACTTTCTCTATGGCACAGAGTGGCCTACTTACAGGACTTTAGTTTAGATTTTTTTGGTCAAGCATATTTACTTTTTCTATGTATATCTGACAGGTGCTTAGGAAAATAAAAAATGGAGGAAGTCAATCACTAAAATCAGTAAGCATCTAACAAAATATGATTCAAAGTAGGAGGAAAATTTTTCATCATTTCAGGTCACTAGGCAGGTAGGATTCCTCTTACAGATGTCCCACAAAACCTCTGATCTACCCCAAAATGCAAGGACTGCTATGGGGCAAGTTCAAGTACAATATTCAGGTCTAATATGAATCTGTAAATTTAGGGCAAATATGTTTACCCCCCACTAAGGAGTTTTAAACTGTGTATATCTTCATGACTTGCTCCCTTTATCATTCTCCCCTTTGGAATTACTTGTTCCGGTTGTTTGCTTCCTCTTTTGTGTTGTGGATGGCTGTTGGGCTACTTCCCAAGGTGGGGGACCTTTCTGGTCTAGCAAGACTCAGTGGTGCAGAAGGTAGTTTAACTCTGCTCTTAGCCCAGAGATATAATGGTTTCTTTCCTTTGACAATTTTCCCTCTGGGGGGGCGGGGTTCCCTATGGCCACCTGAGTGGCAAGATCATGAGGGTAATAATTAGGATGCCTGTTTGATAGAAATCTTCCAAGGGGTCTTTTTGTTTGTTTTACCTGGGTTTTTGACTGAAGGCCAAATAGTTTCACTGTAGCTTGCAAGTGATTTAGTCCATCTCACCAGACCTGGGAGATTCCACTGCAATGTTTGTGGCCATGGCCATATGGAGAGTGGTATTTTGCAGTGGTGGGTATTCTATTCAAATTTTCCTCAACAATGTGGTGGTAGGAAGATACTTGCTAAATATTGAAGACCTGGAATACCATACATCTCTATTTCTTCAGAAAAATAGAAGAAATAAAATGAACCTAATTTCTCCTACTTCAAAATAAATGGAAACTATGAAATAAACAACATTTTATCATAAACAATACCAGGCAAATGCTTGATTACTCTTAGAGTTAGTGTATATCAGTGAGAGAAGTTTACTTGATTATAAACATAACACAAAACTGTAGGAATTAGAGCTAAGATTTCTAATGAAATGTATTAGGAAAAACAGAGAACACATTGACCCTATTATTTGTACATTGCCAACCTAGGCATAGACATAGCTAAATCTTCTATAATAAAAGAGAAACATGCAAATGTGACCATTACCACCAGCCAATCAGAGCGGCTGTATGCAAATTAACCCAGCCAAGATGGAGGCCAACAGCCAATCAGAGTGGCTGTATGCAAATTAACCCAGCCAAGATGGAGGCCAACAGCCACAGAACTAGAGCAAACCAAAGGGTTCTGTTGCAACTGCCTGCCTATGCTGGCAGTTGGAAGTGGCACCAGGGCACCAGGGCA